>JAADKT020358860.1:0-14543 GCA_011763395.2 Chrysaora chesapeakei
CTTGATGCATGGGCTGACTTTTGGAGGAAGACAGCACAGGGTTTCAAGGATTATAAAAGCGTCATTGGTTATGAGTTAATCAATGAGCCATTCGCTGGAGATATATTTAGGTAAGCCGTGAATTGAATTGAATTGAATTGAATCGATTGCGTTATTTGATTCGAGAAAACGGGGAATAGGCCTTTTCAAAGAGGTCTGGGACGGCGCGACATTTTTCTGGAAGATGGCGGACTGTAGGCTAGCTGTAAATTCACAGTGTCATAATCACCTTGGGGACGAGGTTGTTTCTAAGCTTTTTAAGTGAAAGTATGAGTCATCTCAAAGGCTTCAACTCGTTAACAAACTTTTTATATTAGAATTAGACTCAGGTTTAAAAACTCAAATTGACGTTACTCTAGCACTCGAAAAGGAGGCTAAACCTCGGTTTCGATCTTCTTTAGGGATCCATCACTGATGATTCCAGGTGTAGCTGATGAGAAAAACCTCGCTCCTGCTTACGAAGTCCTGCAGAAAGCGATTCGACAGGTCGATACACAGCACAATATATTTTTCGAGGGCGTAACATGGGATTACTTCGCCGCAGGTTTTAAGCAAGTTCCTGGTGGTGAAGCTTTTCGTAACACGAGCGTCCTAAGTTACCATTATTACGAGCCTCCAGATTTTAACAAGAAATTCCAGTTCGACATCCGAATGCAGGATTTAAAGCGGTTGAAGTGCGCCGGGTTTTTAACTGAGCTCTTGACAGTTGGGAATACAGCGAAAGATTGGAGCGACATGTTCGAACTTTTCGATATTTGCGATCATTACATGCAGTCATGGATGGGTTGGCTGTATAAGCCGTATGGATGCTATAAGATGCATTTGGGATGCCTCACTGATTCGATGCATGACGAAAAAGGCAGATTACGCGATATCGTAATGCAGAATACTAGCCGCACTTACCCACAGGCAGTCGCAGGGCATACAATCTCATACAAATTCGACAGAGCGACGAAGAAGTTCGACATGAGTTACGCCGTTTCGGCAGATTGCAAAAGTGTCGAATCCATCGTCTACATCAATAGCAAGTCACACTATCCGCGTGGCTTCGATGTCGTTGTATCGCCAAAGGGTGACGTGACTTGGAAGCAAGTTGGCAATAAGATAACTATCGAGCATTCGGCGAAGTTGGCCAGCGGAAGCGTTGTTAGTTTCTCGCTTACTGCAAAATAATTGGTTATATCACGTAAACGAGGCTCCACTGATCCGAGGCTATGAAAAATCTTTGACTTAATGAAGGACAATATGAAGTAACTGCAGATTAATCCTTTCCTTCTTTGATAATTATGATTGGTTTTGTCGTTGAAACGAGGTTCCCCTGATTCGAGGTGTTTAGAATCACATTGACCTTTCTGCCTGCATTTCAGTTCTTCTCTCCTCTGATAACTACTGGTTAATTTATTACACTGGAATGAGGCTTTGATTCAAGGATTCGAAATCTATATTTTTGATTTGACACCGTTGTTGTAGTTCACCTCTTGTCCTTGTCCCCCTGACCTGTTTTGGTTAAATTCTGAAAGGAGGTTTTCTTCGTTGATTCGAGGCTGTGAAATGGAAATTCAAGACGCGGATGATCAAGGACAAAGTCAATTTCTTCAAATTGTTTCCCTTCCGAAACTGTCCACTGCCATGCATTGTGAAAAATCATGTAGCTACGATTTTATTGAAATATTTGCTTATTAAGCTGTTTTTCAATTCCTGATTCTGAAAATAGTTTGCCCCCTGCAGGCACCCGCTGAACTGACCTGAAAGCATCGATAAAGGCATTAATTTGAATTTGCAAGAAATCAGCGAGTGTAAATTCCAATATTCAAATCGAACATTTAGCAGAGCATTTATTGCGTATCGACCCCCTCAGTGGTTCCCATTTCTAGAACGCCCACAAAGTTCGCCAGCACCCACGCAGTATATTTGCTCTTTAGAAATTCCTTTTTCCTTGACCGCCCCCTTAGGGGGTAGATTCACCCCCAGCAGCCTTCTCTTTCTCTGCCCGCCCCCTGCTTTGCAACACCACCTATGGCCACACAAACGGAAATATTGTGTGCTTTCCCAGGAAGCCCCCGAACTTTGCCATCACCAAAGGGGGTATGTTGACTCCAGCAGTCTTCTCTTTTCCTCGACAATTATCCTTTTAGGAAAGAATTTTTTGAACATAAAATAGGTTTCCTGCGCTTTATTTTTGCTACTAGCCGTCCAAGGTTGGGGGTAAATTCCTAAGATTTGATTCTAAATTTAGAAAACAACATGGGGGTTGGGTTATCGCTATATATAGGGCTAAAATGCGCTTTCATGTGCGCTTTGGCATATTCGTGGAGAGGTAAACTTTTGGTTGGTTGGCAGTGGTGTCTTCTTCAATCTTTGTGAAAATGAAGCTGGCAATCTATTTACTTCTTGGTAAGATCTATTTTTATTTTTTAATTGGGGTTTTCTATTACCTTGTCTTGTTTCTATTATATATTTTCGGACGATTTTTGTGCCCTCAGACCTGCCCATAAAACCATAACCCCGCATAACGTATGTGCAGTACAGTGGTGGTTGTCCAGTACAGTGGTGGTTGTGCAGTACAGCGGAGGGATATCATGCCACCGCTGTACTGAACATCCATCACTGTACTCATGGTATCCCTCCGCCGTACTGATGATATCCCTCCGCCGTACTGATGATATCCCTCCGCTGTACTGATTATATCCCTCCGCTGTACTGTACAATCACCGCTGTACTGCACATGAACCTGTGCTGCACAACCACCGCTGTACTTTACAACCACTGCTGTACTGCACATACGTTATCTGGGGTGAGCTCTCAAATGGCCAAAGTTTACGACACTGTAGTTGTAGAAAATGTTTCTCAAGAAACGTTCAGTACTCGAAATCTGAATTCTCTTAACCTTTTAGTACTGGGCTTATTTTATAGAACATTAGTACTGAGAAAATTTTTCTTAAGAAGCGTTTAGTAGTTACTCGAAACCTGCATTTTTTAGAAACTTTTAATACTGGGTCAACTTTTTGTTTCTTAAAAACATTAGCAGATACACGGAGCTCGAAGGTGCTGTGGCGTCGTGGTGTAATCCAGCTGACTCGTGGTTTCAGAAGCTCATTGTGGTCAGAGTTCGAGACCAGCCACGGTAGCGTCACGGCCAGGGTCGAGGTCTCGATTAGTTAACCTACTACTGAGACCCTAGCGACTGGCGCTAAAACACCATTTCATCTTCAGCTAATGTTCCAGTCGTCCGTTGAATCCAGTATAAAATGATCTAGAGTGAATTTTAAAATTTCATTCATAACTATGGACCGCTTTCTTGTTTTTCAGCCATTTTCGCTGTTCTCGTTGTGAGCTTGAATGCTGAAGACAACGAGGCTACAGTTGATGACTACGAAAACGAGGCAGCAAACCCGATTGAAGATGAAGAAGATCAAGATGATGACGATGATGACCAGGATGAAGATGGTAATATTTTGTTTACCCCCTTAATCTATTCTCGTGGTGAAATAAAACAAATGCAAAATGGGTATTTTTCAGGGGTACGCTCCTTTTTAGTAAGCAACCTGACTCAGAGCCAACCCTTAAAGTTGCATAAAATATCTGAGCCTGCTTGTATGAAGCCGAGTTACCCGGCTAGCCAAGTTACTTCTGGGCAGTGTTACACAAAGTATAGCGATTTTCGCGCTAATTTCAATTTCATGGCTGTGGGGAGTTCGTCTTCATGCACATCAATCTCTGGTGGGCGATTGGTGGCCATGATTGTTTTAATGTGAAATGCTTCGCAGTAAGCGCATGCGCATTTTGTTCGATTTTGTCCCGACCAGCCGAGTAACTCGGCATTTTGCGTTTATACGAGAGACCCGGGTAACTCAGCATGCCGAGATCTCGGCTAGCCGAGTTACTCGTCTCTCTCATATAAACAGGCAGCCGGGATTACGTTAATTTTGTATACATGGCGGATAACTCGGTCTGCCGAGTAACTCGGCTAGCCGGGTAATTCGGCTCCATATAAAGAGGCCCTTAGTGTTTAATCTTGGCCGCTTTTCCTGCTAAAATGGTAATTCAGACAAGGTTTGCACTGATGTTTAAACAAAACGATTTGAACTAAGCAATATAAAGGCACCTTACCCCTTGTTTGCTTATAGCCCTTAGGTTGCTTAACATTTATTTGATCCCAGCCCTATTTGCCATTTTTATTTAACGTTGCTTATTTAAAAAAATGTACTTTGCCTCAATACTGCGATGCTCAAGACAACCTATCGTTCTATGTAGCATAGAGCTAGACTGATTACCTGAATCGTAGTTATCGCTATTGAAATGAATGCTAGGACGCTCAAACTACGACTCATAATCGAACGGTTATCGTTCTGGACTTACGTTTTCTGTCTCGTTCTTATATTACCATGGTTACAGTGATGTCAACGGTAAGTGGTTGTAATGGCCTAAATCTACCGGGTCTAACGCTGTGAAAAACAATGTTTCTGTGCCTTAAAAGTTAACTTACTAATTGTTTTGCAGAAAGCTCTTACCAACCCAGCTTTTTCGATATTCGTTCAAAACTTTTTGCGTGATTTAGTACTAAAACGGCTGCCGGATAGGGCTCGTGTGTTTTGCTGTAAGGAATCAATGAACCAGCCTCGTTTCAATACCCAGTTTGAGCAACCTCGGTTTGGTATTAGTCTCGGTCTGATGAGCGATAACTGGGACTCAAATAATAAGTCTAACATCTTGAGCTACAATCTTGGGCACAATTATGAGACAAGCTGAATTTTTCTTTAATATTTGTATTACAGTTGTATTTTACCCCTCCGCCCTTTCTCAATGTTGATCAAATGGCGTTCGAATTGTTTTCATTATCACTCAACATTGATCCAAGGGGGAGGGGAGTGAGCTATTGATTAGCGAAGATAAAGTTAAGGAATTGCTAGTCTAACTTGGAATCTTCTGTCTGTCTCATTTTATTTTGTCCAAGATTGTCTCTATCGAAAATCAAGCAGAACTTTGCGTATATCATTTAATCCTCGTCTACTTACACGTTTTTTTTATAAGAAACCGGTTTATAAGAAACCTAGAACTAGACACCCAAAAAGTTACGAAACTTTTAGAACCAGGAGGAAGAAGTTAAGAAACTGTAGAAATTTTTGCGTCCGTTTTCCAACATACTGATTCACATTTGTAGAGGTAGTAGGGAGTTCTCAAGCATTTCCATGCGATTTCTCGCACAAGCGTGGCTAATTCTGTGCGATTTCTCGCATCTGTAAGCAATAGTGGTTTCCGTGTATCTCACAGAAGGTTTTTTGTCGTTTTTACTGCAATTTATTTCAATTCATTAAGAAACTGTTAAGAAACTTTTAGAACTAAAATTGGACGAAAAATTAAGAAACTTTTAGAACTAGGCCCCGAGCTAGGTTTCTTATAAAAAAACGTGTACTCTGAATTCACTAATTTCAAATTCGTTCACATACTCCATTTTTAAATAAAAAATTTGTCCAAAAAAATTGCGTAGGGGCTGAAAGGGGACATACTGTAGGAGGAGTGTGTTGGGAAATAGTCAAAAAAGGAGAATTTTTATTTCATGTTTTAGCTGTATTAGTTGAAATGAAACCAGCTTGGGAACAAGTCTATATGTTTTAAAGAAAATGCTGCAACATGCGTGTTGTCATACATGTTTCCATAGTTACCATATATGTTTCCACTCAACCTATAGGGCTAAAGTACAAAATTGAACCATTGAGACTATTTATTAGAGCATTTGCGGTAAATGAATCGTTTGCAATTCTAAACTGATCTTATTTCATTTTTTTCCCTGCAGACGAAGTTTTGCCCAAAAAGAGTCCTGGTTGGTTTTGGAGGCGAAGAAGACGAAGCCCACCAACCACGCCCCCAGAAAAAAGATGCAAAGCACCAAGAAGGAAAGGAAACCAAGGTGAGGCTAGAATTTATGATACGGTAACAACCTCGTTCCCAGGGTACTTTTATGCAGATTCAGATTCATCATCGCTCTAAAAACTAACTTAAATGTTGAACGGAAAATTTATAACATGGGCCTTTCTCTTATATTACTTTCACAAAAATCAACGTAGCTACAAGGGAGGCTGTTCTTCCCTTCCTTTCGAATAATACACGTTTTTTTATAAGAAACCTAGCTTGGGGCCTAGTTCTAAAAGTTTCTTAATTTTTGGTCCAATTTTACATCCAAAAGTTTCTTAACAGTTTCTTAATGAATTGAAATAAATTGCAGTAAAGACGGCAAAAAACCTTCTGTGAGATACACGGAAACCAGTATTGCTTACAGATGTGAGAGATCGCACAGAATAAGCCACGCTGGTGCGAGAAATCGCACGGCAATGCTTGAGAACTAATTACTATCTCCACAAATGTGAATCAGTATGTTGGAGAACGGACGCAAAAATTTCTACAGTTTCTTAACTTCTTCCTCCTGGTTCCAAAAGTTTCTTAACTTTTTGGGTGTTTAGTGCTAGGTTTCTTATAAACCGGTTTCTTATAAAAAAAAACGTGTAGAGTGTTGGAGTAATGACATAAAATCTAGCAATGTTACGCCTGGCTTATGTCGACCTACGATACGATAGAACTAACGCCAACTGTGCTAGCTTTGACATCTTAGACTCATTCTGTGAGTCGTAATTTCGCTCCTTGGGCCAATATGATTTCGATAGGTCGCTCAGAACTACTCCGAGTATTAGGCCATCCAATTCAATTTTTTAAGTAAATAGTTGTAGCTGTTGCTTAAGATGCTGTTGCTGTTCGCCAAGATTAGGACTATGTTATGAGTCTATCACCCTCTCAACTACTAATCCGAACATACATAGCACACAATTGAGCGTCACGGGAACGCTCAGTTGACTGCGACTGACCGAAATTAGTTGTCAGCTAATCGCATAAGTAGAGCATCTCCAACTTTCTGGAATTTCGCGCCGACTAGTTGCCGTCAAAAAGGAACTAGCTGCAAGAGCGCTCTGACGACAAATCAAATACGATACATTAGTTTAGTTTCGTAACATCCCTGTTCAGCAGTCGGCAACTTGTTCTGACTCTGCACAATGTCAACATATGCCTGGCTTTAGAACTTTTACATTTGCACTTTATTTTTTTGCGAGCAGATAAAAATTGATTACGTTGATTGATTGATTATTTGCTATATCATTCCAGTTGATTCTTCGATTATTATTTTCTAGTATGTTCGATGGATGGTTGCAGTTTTAAATGGGCACCGTTTTTTTTCGTCAACCTTATGTTCAAGAAAGCCTGCGACGAGCATGATTGTTGTTATCAATTTGTAAGTAAAAACATTACCGAATATGTTATATGTGATACTTGACTTGAGGCATTGTCTTCGTTTTAGAATATCGGTCTGGGGGAAAAAGCTGTAGTTCCACAGGTACAGGTCTTGGGTTGACTTGACTTGACCTGATCTTATCTGATCCGATCTGTCCGGATCGGATCGCACATGTGCTGACCTGATCTGATGGAATGGACCTGACCTAACCTGACCTGACCTTACCTGACCTGAACTGATCTTATCTGATCCTATCCGACTCGACCTGACCTGATCTGACTACACCTGACCTGGTTTGACCCGACTCGATCCGACCTGACCTTAACTGATCTGTTCTGGGCTAAACTGGTCTAACATGACAGGACATAAAATGAAATAACATCATATCATACCATAGTAATCTATAGTGCTATTTTGTTATGTTATCGCTATGTGAGCTCATGTTTGCTCTCGTACGATATCGTTTAAGCAGTTGAATCGTGTTATGTTGAACTCTATTTTCCAGCCTCCCTTTTTATTCCAACCCATCCGCTTCTTAAACTTCCAAACGTTGTGCAACCCTTCGTTTATTCCCACTCCCCCCCCCCTGATTATTCGGTACTCCAGAGTACCTGACATACTCTGACTTGAATTTACTAGACTTTGCTAAAAGAAACCTATCTTTGCTTATGAAAATATTTCTTTCAGAAAACATGTTCAAGAAAGGACTGTGATCGTGCTTTCAAGGCCAACATGCTGAAGAGCTGTTCGAAACGTACCAGATATTGTGCTTCTAATGCCAACCTCTATTACTTAGGGGTCCGTATGTTTGGTTGGACGAGCTATGGAAAAGTCCGTGGAAAATAAACACATTCTGACCAAACTGCTATCATTCATTGCAGCGGATAAACGGTTTTGGAGCTTAGAACAAGATCACAAAACAATCACAAGCATCATTCACTATATTCATATTAACCTGAGTTTATTTTCATGCACTTAGTTGTTTATCGCAATTCAGGGATGTATTATTTTTTGTCTTTCATGTATAATTTGTCGAATTCATCTTTCATTTTCTATCCACCTGTTGTATCCAATTCGGCGGGAGTTATGCTCGTATTAGTTGTTGTTGTTTCATTGCGTTGGGCTATGACCAAACGATCAAACATTGTTGATCCAGCATTTGAAATTTGCTTGTCAAATGACACCACAAGTTTTGCTTATTTTTGCTTGTCAAGCAATGTTTGATCGTGTATGATGACTGTTTAACATCATTGGTTCAAAGAGATATAGTAGTGCTTATATAGTTGTAGCGAACTTCTGTTGTTGTTGGTATTGAAATAGATCACTAGTAATAAGTCTAGAAGTACGAACTTTTGGTCGGACTTTTTGCTTTCTCTGCCGCCTTTAACTCCTTTCGGCCGAGCGACATTTTACTCTTCAAAAGGTTATAAGAGATTCCTATTGAAACAAAAGGATTTCTAAGAGATTTCCTTGAAATAAATTGAAGGTGGTGTGGCGCTGTGGTGTAGGCCTAATCAAGCTGACTCGTGGTGTCAGGAGCTTAGTATGGTGAGGGTTTTCGAGTCCAGGCATGGTTGCGTCACAACCATTTTCAAGGTCTCGATTGGTCAACCTACTACTGAATTGAGATCCTAGGGAGTAGGGATTGGCGCTAAAACACCATTTCACCTTAATAGAATTTATGGCAAGGAGGTACGAGACTTTCCCAAGGAGTGAATTGCCTCTCACTTTCGGGCTTGTTTAGTTTTTATGTGCTGTATCGTGTTTTCTCGCTCCTGACTCTATCCATAAAATTCTACCTAAACGAGTACAGCTTTTTGAAACAACTAAGATCTCTTATTCTCCTTCTCACAAACTACAACAATATTTTTGCATAAGAACGGCAGGGCCTCTTTTAACATAGTAACTAGTTGTCCTCCTAGTACAATGTCCTCTCAAAAGAAAACTGCCAAGGAAAGCCAATCTAAGCCAATCTTGAGGTTGTATTTTGAAAATTTCTGGGGGAGCATGCCCCCAGACCCCCCTAAATAGGAACACCTCTGGAGCGCTGTACGCCTTCGGCGCATTTACAGTCAGTTGTATTATCAATGTAACTGGTAAGGTATTAATTCTCAGCTGAAGAAGGATGCCTCCTTGTTACTTCTCCATCTCTGTACGACTGGTTGTGCATGAATTCCTAGCAAAAAGACTAAGAGAAGAATGAACTTGCCAGACTGGAAGCGCTAAAGATAAAACAAAAGAACAATAGAACAATAAGTCCCCTTAAATTTTTTGCCCCCCCCCCCCACCCCCTAGGTTTTTGTTCCCTTAAAAGAGGCCCTGAAGAACGGGAAAACTCAGTTGGTTTCGAAAGTGCGTATCCAGCAATTTTTCTGAAAATCTTTCACAAAACTACGAAATCCTGATTAACAATCCTTTGATTTTCTACAAAGGAGAAGACAACCTATTCAATTTACTAATTTATTTTGTATTTTGAGTATCATGCACAACATAGGGAATCTGGGTATCATGTGTTCTTGCTAGAATGTTGTAAACACGACATTACATTTCAAGTTCAATAGTACAGCCTAGAGAACGAGGAACACAAACGAAGAAAGCTTTTCCAAGAAAAGCAAAGTTATTTCATAGTTATCAGAGCAATAAGGTAAATGGTGCATACACTTTCTTAATAAGCAACTGGTCAATAAAGCAACTACACGTTTTTTTTATATATAAGAACAAAGTATATAAGAACATAAGGCTTCAGAGGCTGAAAAGTTAAGAATATGCTAAGAACATTACAGGGCTTTGTGAAGCTAGAAACAAATTAGAATTTACTTTCTTAAATGGCGCTGTCCTGTTCTCAACTCTAGAAAACAGGTGAACTATCAATCATTGTGACTATATCTGGAATTTTTACATGTGCGTCCCTTTTCGTAGCAATTATCACCTAATTTGAAAAAAACAGCTTTTTAAAAAGCAAGAAAATTAAGAACATGTTAAGAACATTTTGAGCCTTCAAGTCCGAAAAATTAAGAACATTGCATGGCTTTCTTCAGTTTCAGTGTTCTTATAAAAGAAACGTGTAGGGCTGAGATTTTGTTAACCATTTTGGTTGAGATACCTTTCTTTTCTCCAGTAAACCATTGCAAACTTGTCAATCACATTGAAACGCAAGAAAAGAGCCAAAAAAGAGTTTCAAGGGGGGTATCAGTCATTCTGCGAGGGCTGAAATACTTGATATTTCAAGCAAACTTTTAGGGCTAGACCAAAAGTCCAGTTGCTTATTGAAAAATAGTGTATTCTTTTAGTTTTTTTTATTGTTTACTTAAAAATAGAAAGGTAGACAGGGGAGTCTATGCTTTAATGCCCCACCAATGCCCTCCTCAAAAATGTGTAGGCCTAATGCTCCCTTAGAAATAAGATTTTTTTCCCAACATGTTAATTAATTGTCCTGCATATTCGTGGGTGCTCTGGTAGTCGTGCCCCTTTTATCTGCTGAGGCTCCCTGATACGGGGGGTAGTTGCTCCCTTACTCAGAAGTACCATACTACGTCGCTACCGTCAACACTAACCTTTAGCTGTGGTGACGGTGCTGTGGCGTCGTGGTGTAATCCAGCTGACTCGTTGTGTCAGAAGTTCAGTTTGGTCAGGGTTCGAGCCCAGCCAAGGTAGCGTCACGGCCAGGGTCGAGGTCTCGATTAGTTAACATACTACTGAGATCCTAGCGACTGGTGTTAAAACACCATTTCACCTTTCACCTTAGCTCCGAGTAATTTCGTTATTAAGTCGTGACGTCATCAAAAATCTATTTTTAGAATTTCGAAATATCCTCTTCATTTTGTGAAAGAGCGTCAAAAATTATGCGTAAACGTGCAAGATCAGTGAAATATATCAAACATTGGCTGTTATATGGTCATCCGAAGAAATACATTTACCGTAGATAGGAAATCAGGAAATCGCTGTATTTTGCGCCTTGTTGAAAACATTATGAGCCGAAAGAAAGATATAGGCAGACTCCAGAAAAGTGTTCAACCTTCCTCCAGACAAAAATACAAGTAGCTGAATACCTTCCTCACTAAACAATGAAAAACAGGCGTGTTTTGGGTGTGGCAAAAGATTTTCCTTTGTTCTAACTGACCTTCCTCCGGTCAATGACCGCGTGACCGTAACTTTTTCCTGACTCTGGATATAGGATAGTGATTTCTTATTGAAATTGATTTCCTATTTTTGCAGGAACTCCGTTGGTCGTCTGTTCCATCATGGTTGAGTATTTCTTCATTGTGGAATCCGGAGAAATAGATTCCAAAAATGCCATTGGAGTGGAGGGGAAGTCAAGAGGCAGTAAACTGAAGGTATCAGAGTGGAATGGTAGCGACAAGCAGTTATGGAGATGGACGGATGAAGGTAACCTGGAAAGCAAATACTCAGAACTTGTTATCGACGTCAAGGGGAAGAAGTCTAAAGAAGGCACGGAGGTGCATATGTGGAGGAAGCATGGTGAGATGAACCAGAAATGGCAGATTGAAAATGGCATGATCAAGAGTCGAATTGGCGAGGAATTATATATTACAAAACTGATCGATAATTGCCTGGCTGTTTGGCATGTTGGTAATTACATTCAAAAGTGGAGGCTTATTCCAGAGGCAAAGTGGAATGCGTACGAGTTGTACCTTCTCAATCAAAACCCTTTAATGAAGGTAAGTGTTATATCTTTTCTAATTTTATCAACCTCCAAGTTGGCGGCGTAGTATGGGGCTTTCATTTTGTTGTTGCTGTTCCGGTCTTTCATCCGGCTGTTGCTCATGATCTGAACCTTTTTCATAGTTACTCTCATTTTCATCATAACTTCCATCGTTTCTAGAATTTGAGTGTCCCTGCTATATACGTTTAAAATGACTTGCGTTTCTTTTTTAACGCTTTGCGACGGTTTTCCGCATAAATGCGTTCCCAATTAATATTCGTCACTATTAACGGAATTGGACTTTAATAATGAATCTGAATTTGATTGAATCTGATTTCTGATCTCAATATTCTAAACAGCCTTTGAATCTGATTTTGTATCTAAATTTGTCTTTGAAGGTAATGTTTCTCAAATCAGTATTATCCGAACATATGGAATGCGTCTTGGGTTGCACAATCAAGCAATACGAACAATACCTGAAAGACTGTGTATCTGTCGGCAACGCATGCGCTACTAAACTGGATGAGGTGACAAAGGATGTCGGCATTGCGAAGGCGACTGGAGGTGGAGTCGCGATAGCTGGGGGCACTGCGTCTTTGGTAGGGTTGGCTTTGGCCCCATTCACAGCTGGATTAAGTCTCGGGTTGACGGTCGGTGGAGCTATTGCCGCTGGTGCTGGTGGGTTAACCAGTTTAGGTGCAGCGATAACAGATCACTGTTACAACAAAGACGAAATGAAGAAAGTGAAGCCTATTATTGACATGACGGTGCGAGTCAGTACCGGGTTGCGGAGCATGATTTTTGAAATTTGCAAGGAAACGGAGGAGGCTGTGAAGTTTTTGGAGACGCCCGAAGGCAAATCATTCGTCGAGGAGATACGGTTCTTCCGAAATAAATCAAAGAAAATTGTCAAGAAGGCGGTTTCGATGTGGAACGCGGGGAAGAAAGGAGTTGACGCCGCAAGGGCTATCAAAGAAATGAAAGGCCTTGCCGCGTTTATTGAAGCGGATTACTACGCCGTCAAAGCGGCGATGACGGGAACGGCGGAATTCGCAGCGGCTCCTGGCCTGAAGATGCCGCTGACGGGAAAGGTCTTGTTACAAGGAGGATCCACTGGCGCCAAAGCGTTCAGTGGGGCTCTATCTGTTTTGGGAATTGTGTTTGGGATAATGGATGTTGTTTCTGGAGCGAAAGCAATCCAAGAGGGAAGTCCAATCGCGAAAGAATTGAGAAAATCAGCAACACAAATTGATCAACAAGGCAAAGAGCTGATTACGACGTTCAATGAACTTTTCAAGTGACAAATTAACGAGAATTTGATGCTGTTTTGAATTTGAATTTGAGGCTATGATTGTTGTAATTTATGGATCGTACCACTTTTTAGGCCATTTCAAAGTTTTAGCTCTGCGCGTCCAAGTCCGATACTTCTTATATTACAAAATGGATGAAGCCCGAGCCCTACCAAAACTACCTTCTGTGTCCCCTCGTACCAAATGTTGCAACTGCGTGCTGCAGCTGCTCCACTAAAGCGAGGTCGAACTGAATCGAGGCTTTCGTAGAAAACTAACGGCGTATTTTTTGGTCACATTCTGTTTTCAGCAGACGCCTTCTCTTTTCGGCGGACGTCGAAACATGGTCGAAACATATTTTTTTGGTACCGTCTTCTGAAAATGGCAGATTTCGCAGGCCTCCAAAACCTTCTGTCCCCGAAGCTGGAAGGTTTCGCAGACATCGCAAGGAATCTCGTTCTCCCTTTAAAATGTATGGTTTAGTTCGATTTTTTGTTCTGATCACCCTCGCGTTTTCGGCAGCTGTGTTTTTTTGGTGCAGGAAACTTTTTTCTGCTTAATTCTACCGTTTTCAGAATTCAGAGGGTCTGCTAAAAATCGAAGGTTACCAAAAAGATAAGCCCTTGATTTCCCTTTCGAAACTCTTTGAAGCTGTTCGATTTTGATTATAGCAAGTTACGTAATTTGTCACTTATTTGCTCAGAACAATTGCGCCACGTCTGTTCTTTCTGTTAATTCTTTGCCCCCTTTGAGTCTCACTATGAAGATTACACCCCCTAGTCGGGATGGAAAAAGCCCGTTGATTATAAAGTTTACTGAATATGAAAGTAGGCAATCAGGTCACATGGGTCCCCAGCATGCTTAAAAAATTGCGTAATATAATATTGTTTGCCTTTATTGGTCACCGTGGTGGTCCCCCTTTGATTCCACCTCCACCTTGGTGGTCAAGCCTTGTTTGAGCAAAATTTCTATCCCCCATTGATTCAATACAGTTTTGTTAACCCCTATGGGAAGTTGTTGTCCATATCCACAACCTTTGTGGCCCACCCTTGCTGCAGCTAAATTTATATCGCCCCTATTCTCAATAAATATTCGGTAACCCTCATGGGGAGGTTTTGTCCTTGACAAACTCTTGTTTACTGTAAACAATGAGGCTTTTAGCGAAATATTTTAAGGTATTGAGGATATGTTTCCTGTTTTTTCTGGATTTCCATATTAATTCCACGTTTCACATTGAGAGAAAATCCCCGATCACTGGGAGCTGCCATAGGGG
>JAADKT020359971.1:0-14539 GCA_011763395.2 Chrysaora chesapeakei
GGTATAGGTATAGGTATAGGTATAGGTATAGGTATAGGTATAGGTATAGGTATAGGTATAGGTATAGGTATAGGTATAGGAATAGTTATAAGTATAGGTAAGGTATAGCTATAGATATAGCTATAGATATAGCTATAGGTATAGTAAAGGGAAATATAGAAGTATAGGTGTACGTCAGATATACGTGTATGGGTATATAGTAAGGGAGATTTGTAGGAATTGGTACAGGTATAGATTCATGTTTATGAAGTGGTATATATAGGTAGAGGAAAGGTATGCACATGACTTATTTTCTTACCTTCCTTAGTTGTTGCAACAGGAGGACGTGTTGGCCTTCCTAGACAAATAACGGAAGTAAGACATAATGAGCATTTTTCTTTAACCTTAGTTTGATATGTTTTAACGTAGTTTATGAGTTAATTAATATTTGCGAGATTATGATTACGTAGTTCCCCACTAAACCATGAAACATTTGAATTTTGCTGCTCAGACACAATATTTTCAAACATTGCTTGTCAAATGTTTTTGCTTTTGACGAGCATAAAATGTTAAAAATACTGCCTGGCAAACTCAGCTTGTCAACCAATGTCTTTCAAGTGGACAGATAGTCAAAGATTCCCTGCTATTATAATCACAAATTTTTAGCCAAAAATGTTTAATCATTTGGACAAGGCCTTGAACCATACCTGTTGGCTTCACTTTTGTCGGTGGTCTTGTGAAACCTGCAAGAAAAGGAGATTCTCAACCCAAAAGATCTGCAGAGCAAATACTACGTATAGCTTTGCAGTACAAAGTGTTTCTTTGAATCTCTACCGGCAAACCAGGCAAGAAAAGGGAAGCAAGGTGTAAATTATAAAAGCAAATGCTCGAAAGAAGGAAATGTAAAGAATTTCTATGATATTTGTCTGAAGTAAAAGACTGTAGTTTGTAGCATCATGTTTTTAATTTTGATACTGTGTTATTTACTTCATTTGAAACCTAGTTCAGCAAAACAAAATAGTGATATCATTTAATCAATCTATTGTTTTAGCAGCCAATCAGATCGTGAATGGACAAAACCGATACGGTATAGCGTAGAGTTCTATTCACCCCGGGGACCATGTTAATAGTAATGTAATAAGACCTAAGTTTGCAGTAATGCAATAAGACATAGATATATATAAAAAGGAAAGTCTTGCTGTTTAAGTTTAAGGTCCCTACCTGGACAACTGTAGAGCAAATTCATCTGAAGAATATCCAATTGACTGAAACCAGATCTTCTCCCAATGACGTCTTGCATCGATTTATCTCTTGTCTCAATTGTTAGCTTTCTTCTTCCAAATGCAGTTTTTCCGTAATGCATAACGCTTTCATAATCATATGGAACACTCATGCTGTCAATCTTTGAGCTCTTTTGTTTTTGGAAGTTATACTCCATACCTGAAGAATATGACAAGTAAAATCCACGTTCTTTCTATCGTGATTGAAGGTATAGCAACCTTGGGCAAGCTTTAAAACAAAATTGTGCCTTTCTCTAGGTTCGGGGGCCCTATAAAACGGAACATGGATATCGGCGATTATTTAGCATGGAAAGCGGAATTTTCATTCGAAACTGAACAGAAGTTCTTTGATGCTTTTGAAACTGGACGGAAATTCTATTCACTTGGACAAGGAAAAACGGGAAGGTCGCAAAAGACGACCGGAAATCCGGCAATGCTACCCCCTAGGAAACCCCCACTCTCTACTCAGGAGACTATAAATGAGTTTGTAGCTGGACGTTATGAGCGCCATATGCGGTTGCACCTTGATATACTAATAATACGCCTAAACCCCCCAAAAAACATTGGATATTTCACAGTTAAGTTTTAATGGTCCTGACTTCTTTTGTCTCCTTCTCTCTCTATGCGACTATCTTCCTCCTTCATTCTTTTTATGTCGTGACTTTCACAAGCAGAGCGAATTAGCCTTCTCCACTGTTGTCTGTTATCTACAACAGTCTTCCATATATCTATTACATGACCGCACTTCAAAGAATTTTTGCATGTATCCTTAAACCTAAAATAGGGTCGACTAACAGGTCGAGATCCATGAAATAGTTCACTGTGTAAGACTGCCTTGACTGGTCTATTGTCATCCATTCTGCAAATATGGCCAAGCCAGCGCAGAAGATTCCCAACTAGCTTCAATTCAATGTCTTCAACACCCGCACGCTTTAGAACCTCCTCATTACTGACGAAATGAGCCCACCTTATCTTTGAAATAAGACGGAGATGTCGTTGCTGAATTGTACGGAGTTTTCGAACTTGATTTTAGTATATCGTCCATGTTTCACTTTCATAAACTTGATATACTATATACTCTTATAACACTGTACTGGGTAAACGTTCATAAAACATGGCTAATAACCAGAACAACGAAACGGCGAAAACGCCATAAACCGGGTGGGACATTTTACGTATTACAGCTCACCTGGGTCATCTATATGAGTTACCCCCCTCCCTCTGTTATTTGGAGAGTTGGGCTAAAGTCTCGCATAGTGACCTGCCAAAGGAAAGGTACATTCATCTGCGAGCGATATCTCTAATAACTATAATAAGCAATATCGTAAAAATATAGTTACCAAGCTGGATGTTATCCCAGTGGATTATGACATGCTCATCTCTGTCGGGTCTGCTTTGCTCGTGATAGAAACCAAGACTGTGTGCAATTTCATGGATGACTGTACCCTTTCGCCAACATCCTTGCGAGAGTGAAATTCTGTTTCGCCTTTTGAAGTAACCGACTGGGGACGAGCAGCTAAAGAGTATAGACATTGATAATTACACGTTTTTTCTCTCTATAAGAACAGCTTTGTAATAAACACCAGGCTGAACGTATTGGGTCAAAAAATTTTGCTTTCTCCAAAACTACTTGAGATATTTAAAAGCAAAGTTCACCAGCGTAAAGCCCTTGCCTTAAACGTATTTTAAACATGTTTTTAAGTAGGGTAGGAGGTGATAAAGTGTTGAAAAGTTGTCCCAAAACTAAGAAACAGGCAAGCTTAAAATGAAGCCAAGTGTTTTACAAATTAAACAAGGGTATTAAAGCAATCTCTTAATCTTTGACCGTATTAGAGATTTCTTAAAACTGTCATAATTTCACCAAAAAATCTAGTTCTTTTATAAGTAGATAAAAGCTGCAGATAGATCCTTGGGTAGATCAATTAAGGGATGAAAGAGTCGCAGTGTCCAATAATAAGTCACGAGTACGTTTTGGCTTCCCTATTATCCTATTTCTAGTTTAAAACAGAACTTCAAATTTCTGAGGTTTTTTTATAATGCTGATGTAGGATGTGATTTTAAAGTTTCTTAAATGTTGTAGGGGTCTTTAGAGTTTAAGTTTGTGACAGAATCATTAAAATTAGCTCTAACTATGTTTATAACTGTTATTACTGCAGCCCAATAGTGGTACCAAGTAGAGGTAATTTTTCACTAGAGGACGCATTGTCCATTATGAAAAACCTAAGCAGACGTAGAAGTCATCTACTTTTGTCTCTAGTACAAGAATGGATCATGGATGCAAGATGAAATATGCGTTCAGTTGATCCATATCCTTTCCAATCGGCTCGGGACGATTTACAGTACCTTTAATGCGAACGGGTAATTCATTTTGTCCCCACCTTATCCGCGCAGCCAGACTCCAGATAAGTTATGCATGAATGCAAAGTTGTCCTTGATGCGTCTTAAAGTGTGAAACGACCGATTAAAACATTGGAGGGAAAAGATTATGTCAACAACTTACCCGCCTCCTCGATAGAATTCAATGTATCCATTTTGATCGGTACGAGGTTTAAACTGAAGGCAAGTGTATTTTTCATAATCTGCAATAGCCTCTTTTATTGCATCAACTGCCCTCGGCTGGTTTTCTGCGATGAAATGGTATATTGAGTATATAAAGGGAGCGTTGCAACACAATATTGTATTTAGCACCAGTAGCTGAGATCTCACAAGCATAGATAATCTAATGAGACCTTCATCTTGGCTGTGACGCCACCTTCCGGTTGTCGGTGTGGCTCGCGAGCTAAGCAAGTGTAGACCGACCCTAAGGAACCTTCAATAAGTCATATGCTTGGATATTAACATTGATATTCCTTATTAACAAACTTTCTTAATAGTTTAAGGTGCAACTATTTTTGGATGATTTAAATGTATACCTTATCTGTTTTGTTTGGTAGGAAGGGGCAATCAGTAACTTTGGGACTTCTTTTTTAGGATCAAATTTTTTTGGGATTCTTAAAAGTCATACTTGTTATCAGCTCTATGGCCATTTAGTAAAACAGCTGGCAACGAATATTATTTTGCTTCAGTTGCTTCAGCAGAATGAAAACATGGTATTTTTAATTCGGTGCTGTGGCGTCGTGGTGTAATCCAGCTGACTCGTGGTGTCAGAAGCTCAGTGTGGCCAGGGTTCGAGCCCAGCCACGGTAGCGTCACAGCCAGGGTCGAGGTCTCGATTGGTTAACCTACTACTGAGATTCTAGCGACTGGCGCTAAAAAGCACCATTTCATCTTTCACCATATAGTAAGCTTCGTTACCTTTGTTTTTCAGCACCAACGTATGTAATTGGTCTTTATCCTAATCTTCTACCTGATGAATATCGTAAACAACTTGATTACCCTTATCCATTGCCTGATCTAAGCGAGGGAGACTTGGAAAGAGCGATGCATCACTTAACTGCTTACCTCACGAAGGTAATTTGTGATTTGTGATTTACAGTAATAACCTGTACATAGGAACCTTTATTTACCGTGGCTGGGCAGTCGCCAGGATCTCAGAAGTAGATAAACAGCGATATCTCGACCCTGGTTATAACGCCACCGTGGCTGGGCTTGAAGTTAAAGCCGACCACACTGAGCTCCTAACAGCACGAGTTAGCTGGGGTAGACAACGATGCCAAAACTCCTTCAAGATTTGTCCTTAAGCTGTGAGAAAAAGACATTTCCGTCAAAAGAAGAACTTGGCATCTAAAAAGTCAAATCGCCTTCTTTTCCGTTTGGTCGTCCCCCGTCCTCCTTTTGAAGCCCTGCATGTCACTGAATTCGTAGGAGCCTTTTGAGCAAAATATCCAAAAGACCTTAACTCCTGCATTTGAAATTTTAAATCTTAATAATTTAGAATAATAATTGATTTATTCTTTCAGATTCGAAGTAAAAAGATCGATACAAGAGGAGATAGGACTGATGGTATGACTCTGTCATTAAACGTGTAATATAAGCTTCTTCTAATCTGTAGACCCTTCTCTTTGTACCTGGAGAGTGTCATTTTAAACGCTCTATCTCTTCACTCTCTCTTGTTGGTTTTCCAGTAAAGGCTTTATTTGATCTCTAGTCTCTTCTGTCTTTACTCTAGACTTTCCTTATTTCCACTAAAGTCCGAATTAAAAAACCAAAATTCAAATTTAAAATTCAAAAATCCTTCAAAAAACGGACTGAAAGAACCGCCATTTTTTCGGAAGCCTCTGTTCTTGGTAGTCGATTATTCGATATTTATCTGTTCGTTCATAAAAATTTATCCGCTATTTGCCGAAATTTTTTAAGTAAGTAAGTTAGCCGACCGAAGCTGAAGGCAATCTAAAGGCTCTTGTGTTAGCTGCTACCCGAAGGTAGGGGCTTCACTCTTATCCTTGATGATAAGGCAACTAAAACGTCTAAGACCCTGGCCAAACGATCAAACATTTTTCGGCAAACATGTTAAGTTTGCTTTACAACAAATTTTTGACCGTTTGACTACTTCCAAAAACATTGCTGTCGAACATCTTGGGTAGCAAAATCATTGCTGATGCGCAAGCACGAAAGCCTTGTTGCTAATAAATATTGTTAGGTGCCGAAATGTTGCAAGTTGTTGAAGTTTGACAATAAAAAAAAGAAATGTTTGACAAGCAGTGTTGGAAAGGCAACCAAACGATCAAAAGTAAGCAAAATTTGTGGTGTGAGGTTTTTGAAAATATTTTTGGACGTGACCAAAACGTCAAACATTTTGCTTGACGTTCACAATTAAATTTCAGATGTTTGACCAACAATGTTTGATTGTTTGGCTAGAGCCTATTCTATCATGATTGTGAGAATAAAGTTACTGTCATATCAGAATCTGAACTCCTTTAATTTTCAGGTTCTCCAGTGCAAGATAATTTACTTCAGCAAATCATAGACACTTCTTTATTAAAATGCTATTTACAAACAAATGAGGCATTGATTGCACCGCTGCTGCGTCTTAAAGACAACAACTGCCATGTTGAAGAATGCGAAAGAGTTTTACGAAAAGGAAAGAAGTACAGCGAGCTTGTATTGCTTTATCAGAATAAAGGAATCCATAAGAAAGGTAAGTGATGTCTTCAATGTCATGCGTTTCCTACCTATAAGTAAGCTATTTAACAGAGGCCTTCTAAAAGAAAAGGACTTATTGAAACCGTCAGCAGTTCACATAAGACTTTGAAGTTTTTGCAGAGAAGCAGGGAGAACTTTATTTTTTAAATCAAAGAAGTGATGTGGCAGAGTGATCAGGGTGCTGGTCTCTAGATCGCAAGGTCGTGGGTTCGAATCTCGTCAGGACCACTTTTCGACAAGCCTACAGTCGTTCTCAGCTATCCACCCTTCCGAGGTCGGTAAATGAGTACCCAGGGTATTCGTTCTAGAATTCGCCCTACCAGCTGTATAGCTGTCTCAAATTCCGACCTGCGTTAAAATGCTTGCTTGCTTGGTGTTCAGTCAGCGTTTATACGGGTTGATGAACATATAACTGTTTCTTTTCGTTGGTTTATTACCCTACAACTCTATAGACAGAGCATGGTCATGATCCCTAATAATTACGAAAATCGTGGTTGAAGCTGTTACAACGAAGCCATGTGATGCTGCGCTTTGAACCTAAAAATTCGAATGTTTGACATGATGACGTGACGAACAAATTTCAAAGTTTGAAAAGCAATGTTTGATCGTTTCTCCAGGGTCTTAGTTTCTCAGAAAAAAATTACTCAAGAAGTGCCAACTAAAAAACCCAACCTCTGTTTTTCAGCTTTGGACCTGCTTCTCAGACAAGCTGACAAAACATCAGGACCCTTAAAAGGGCATTTGAAGACGGTGGAATATCTCCAGAAACTTGGTGAGTCTATTTTTAATTTTTAAGAAACGTTACATTTAGAAGGCTTTATTTTATCTAAATTGGTCTTAGGCCGTGGTCAGACGATCAAACACTGTTGGTCAAACATGGATATTTTGCTTTACAAGCAACGTTTGACCGCTTGGCCACAGCGCATAACATTGCTTGACAAGCAGAATTCCCTCCGCAATGTTTTGGAAAATCTTCAAAAACACTCTATGATGGTATCAAGCAAAAACTCTTTGCCGAGCAAGGCTTTGAGATGTGGCCTAACGGTCAAAAATTTTGCTTTACAAGCTAATCGCAAATGTTTGAGTAGTAGTTGTTGGCCTTTTGGCTAGGGCCTTACTCTCTCTTTGAAAGTCTGGTTTTAGAAGGCAGTGTTTTTAACTCAACATCACTTAAACCTTTCCTGAGCTTCTGTATTAGTTATTTGGATAGAAAATACAAACATTACACTGAAAAAACCTTTGTTTTTTGTTTCTAGGTTCAGAGCATCTAAGTCTTATTTTTACTTATTCGTCTTGGGTTTTGAAAAGATTTCCAGAGGATGGCTTGCGGGTTAGTTCAATATTTTCATGAATTACCTTAATCCGCAGAACCTTTGCCAGCCGTCACCTTTGAAATCATGTACCAAAACATCTCCAACAAGCAGAACCTAAAGCCTCTCGTTCTGCTTTATGTACCTATTATTACCCGTTCTATTAAGTTATTTTAGGGTCTATTTAGAGGAAAATAAGAGGTTTTCAGCATTCAAGGATTTGCATATTACAGGCACTGGTATTTAAAAGCTTTTTAAGATTTGTGGACTCACCAGTTATAGGCTTTTATAGTGATTAGTTATTACTTTTTGACTGAAATGCTGAGGCATATCAGGTGGCTCCTCAAGCTCCGCATTGTATTTTAGACGCAAGAATCTAACGCTTGATAGGGGTGGCCCCCAGGTCAGATAGGGTTGAGACATTGATTCCTTGAAAAAGAAGCCTTAACTTCAAAAATTGTAGGCTTCTACTTTCAACTGTTGTTCTATCCGATCATTTTGTGGTCAGTTTCCTGTATTAGTACTGAAGATGCTGTGGCGTCGTGGTGTATGTAATCCAGCTTACTCGTGGTGTCAGGAGCTCACAGTGGTCAGGGTTCGAGCCCAGCCACGCTAGCGTCACAGTCAGTGTCGAAGTCTCCATTAGTTAACCTACTACGGAGATCCTAGCGACTGACGCTACAAAAACACCATGTCATCAATACCATGACCCTAGATCTGTGATATTCTTGTAATTAAGAAAATGCGTTGTATTAAGGTTATATATATTCATTCCTCCAGATATTCACTGAAAACGTGCATGAAATTGATTCGCAAGAAACTGAAGGATTATCAAGAGAAGCTATAATTCAACATCTTGAGACAAATGCACCATCTTTGGTTTTCCAATATCTTGTAAGTCTTCAGTACGTTTCCGCTCTTGTTGCTGATATTTTCTCTTTTTTAATACTTTATTTATATTTCGAGAAATAATGAAACATCTCTGGACATACTCTAGAGGTCTTTTCATCTAACACTCCCCAGACTAAAACGTCAGAAACAGACCAAAACAATTGACTAAGGTGGAGTTTATACCAAGTTGCGGATCGAAACGCACCAATCAGAAAGAGAAGCCGATTTGGCATTGTATTTTAAACACCAATCAGCTTAAAGCCAGTTCTGTGTAGAAAGAGTTGGTTTTCTCACTTGGACTCTTCAGTTAATTCTATTGATCTTCCCGCTGTATCCCGCAAGCTGATTGGTGTTTAAAAAACAATTTGGCTTCACTTTCTGTTTGGTACATTTCGATCCGCATCTGAGTATAAAGTCCGCCTTCTGGGATTGTCTTGGTCTGTTTCTGACGTTTATACTCTGAGGAGTGTCAAACGAATGAAAGCTTTTAAGTACTTCCAGAGATGCTTCCGTGGTCTATCGCAATTTTGAAATGTGAACCACTCATAGACTTTGTTAATATGAAAGTCTTTTTTATCGAAAAAGGATGCTGTTCAGTTTCAATAAAATGCTTGCAGAGGTTGCATCTATGGTGGACTTTATAAGGTCTAATTTAATTAACTTAATCCGGCATAAGAGCGACGTTGTTTTTATATGTAGTTAGGGTTGCGTCGAACATAATTTAAAGTGAATTTTGTTGGTTTTTTTTTACTGATAAGTGGCTCATTAGGCGAAATTTAAACGTAAAATGGCTGCAGTAAATGCAGTAAATCTATTTTGACTAAATTCGACCAAAATGCGACTATATATAGCACAGCTGTATTTATGTCGAATTTGTGAATTTAGTCCGGCAATTTCTGCTGCACTTAATTCGAAGTGCAGCGCTCAATAAAAGTGCAGCGCCACTTTATTTTGGTGAATTTCGGTCTAACTTTATTCAAATCTTGCTTGAATTAAATTCGACACGACCTAAAAGCTGCCTTATAAAGTAACCCTATGAGTATGAGTTGTTGTTGAATTTATTTTGTTCTTGATTTAGGAGCATGTTATCAACGACTGGAAAGAAAACAGGCCAGAGTTTCATAATCGTCTTGTTATTTGCTACAAGGATAAGATTTTACCTCTGCTAAAGGAATATACGGAATCTCTTCCTGAAGGTATACTTGAAGGTTTTAAAGCTTTTTTCATTTGATACTCGTCTTATATGATTTTGATAGAATTAGCAAATTTACAACTAGTTTAATCAGTCAGATAAAGGAAGATTGGAGCCTAAGGCCCTGGGCAAATGAACTGAACATTTCACTGAACATGCCACTGAACCTGTTTGGCTATGAGGGTCCAAATGAACTGAAAATACCTCTAAACAAATTTGACTCCGATCAAACATTCACTGAACAATGTTCAGTGATTGAACAAGGTGGCCAAATGAACTGGATTTTTCACTGAACTTCAACTTTGCCAGATGTTCAGTAAAATGTTCAGTTAATTTGTTCAGGGCCTAAGGCCCAAACGATCAAACATTGTTGGTCTTACATCTGAATCTGTCCAAAGTTTAATCGTTTGGCCACATCACAAAACATTGCTTATCAAATTTTTTTACGGCAATCAGAAAATGTTTTTGATTTGCAAATTTTGAGTTCAAAGCCTGGCCCATTCATACTGTAAACGATGCAAATGGTAGTAATGGAATGCTTTGTAGGTGCTGTAGCGTCGTGGTGTAAACCAGCTGACTCGTGGTGTCAGGAGCATTAGCGAGGCCAGGATTCGAACTCCAGCCATGCGTCTCAGCCGGGATCGAGGTCTCTTTAGCTCATATACTTCCGAGATCCTAGTGACTGGTGTTAAATACATCATTTCACCTCCACCTCCTTAGCACTCAGCCTTAGCATTCGAGCCCTAGTGACAGTGGCATCACAGCCAGCGTCGACCAACCTTTTACCAACCCAGACCCCTCTTCTCGACGATACTGCTTCTGACTTTTCTGCTTACTCACCCTTTTATCTTACTTTGCATTTATCTGCCTTCCATGTTTCTTAGGCCATCAGCGACCCAGAGCTGGAAAAGAACCGGGCGAGCTTGGTGAACTTCGTACAAAGCTGTTATTCTTGCTCGAAACATCAACCCAGTATCAATCTATGAAACTGCTGAGGAATTTCCCAGTTGACAGTAAGAAAATATCTTTATTGGAACTATGTGTTTTATCTAAAATAAATTTAGGTTTCTTTTTGCTCTTAACTAGGTAAAAAGCCAGTCCTTGGTTGGTTATTATCGTGAATTTTTTTGGAAGCTATGTCTTATCATATCAATCGAAATAAGCATTATTCGAGGCGAATCGAGAAGGCATTGCCTATCTAGCTTGAGCCACTAAATAGAAAGTTAAGGAAATAAAAACTAGCTATTGTTAGAAAGACTATAAAAAAACAGCATTGACAGCTTTGGTATATTAAACATTTTGCTTGACAAGCAAATCTCAAATGTTGGGCCAACAATGTTTGATCGTTTGGCCGGGGCCTTAGAAAGCAGCACCAAAAGGCTTCGTTGTTATGGCTTCAGACACGCTACGAGTTTTATTATCATTGGAGGTCATGACCAGGCCCTGTCCTTAAGTCCATAGAGTAATAAACCATATAATAACTACTTCCTTCGGGCAATACCAAAAACATAAACCCTCAGCCTCTGTACAAAATCTCACAAGCTCGGTTACTGACGGCTTTGGGTTAATATTTTCTGCTATGCCCTCGGATATCGCAATAGTTTTAGTAGCGATAAGTGATAAACCATCAAACATAAAGCATAAACCTTCGCTCTAAAAAGCCTTTCCATCCAGAGCAAGCACGATAACTTGTCTCTGTTTGATGTATTCACCAGACCAGTGGAAACAGCGTTGCTTATTTGAGAATAGGTATTAGGTGGGATCGTTATAATTTTTGCTGTTAGCTTTCTGTATATTTCCCGAATTTTGCCTTTAGATCTCTTTGAAGAGCGTGCATTGCTTCTTGGACGTGCAGGAAGGCATGAAGATGCATTGGCAATATATATTTATGTGCTGAAAGATACCACGATGGCCGAGAAGTAAGTTTGGCATGGCTATCATTGGTTGAAATTTGAAAACTATATCCAAATATTACAATTATCCTCATTTCTTTAGTATACTAATTTTTACTGAGTTTGGTAGGTAATTATCTGTAGTATATATAAATATATTACGTGTTGTGTAGTTTTGTGTAGTTTCTATAGAACGGTAAAATGTTGTTTGCTGTAATAGCTCCTTGATACGAGAAGGTCTGTCTTCTTGACAGGCTTTAGGCCCGGGGGGGGGGGGCACTTGATCAAATTTCATAAGGGGCGTACCGTCCAAGCATTAAAAACATACCCGACCTTTATACCCGACCTTTATACGAAATGTAGTTCAAACCGTATACCAATTTTTTAAAGTGTATACACGACACCGTTCCTTATACCCAAATCGTAAAAATCGATACCGTTCTTGGTGCCTCGTCTCCAAATTACCCAAATCATTCATAGTGTCCTCTGGGGCTTTATGCGTGTGGTTGGTTGGCTGCAATGGTCTTCCATCATTACAGATAAAGAAGAGCATTCCGGGTGATTATATCGTATGTTTAGAGTCAGTTTCTTTGACCTCCCTAGTTAACGAAATTTCTTTCTTTCTGTCTCAGCTATTGCAGGCGACAGTACGAGTATGATAAAGACGAAAACCGAGATGTAAGTGAAATAAAGAATCCCCGTCTATCTTGTTTAAGCTGAAAAGTTTTCACTGGCCAAACTATAACTGTGTATATGGAGCCCCGTGTTTCAACCATACCCATGAAATGCCCATATGTCCTTGAGGGTAGAAGGACCCAGAAACACTGAAAAAGCAATAGTGCTGAAAGGTTTTATTATCAATTCAACAAATTATTAGCCATGGATGTTAGCAAGCAGCCGATTATCGATTATACCATGCAAAAAAAGTTATCTTTCTCTCTCTGCTATTCTGTCAAAAACCCACTGGAACTACTGAATTTTCAACAAGCCCCCATCCCCTAATAAGCCCTACCCTCAAATTAAGCCCCCTACCGAGAAATTGATTTTTGCAAATAAACCCACGGGGGTTTATTTGAGGATTTACGGTTTGCCCAAAAACCTCAGCACATTTTGTTTCCTTCTTCCTGATACTGAAATAGTTTTGCTCACAATTTACTGGTAGACTCATAAATTACTTCTAGACTCTTGAACAATCATTTTTTCTTTACCTGAATACTTATTAGATTTTCTAACCTGGCTATCCTTTTTTCCAGGTTTATCTGAGTTTACTGAAGATGTATTTAAAACCGAAAGAGTCACCTTTACTTGGATTTGGAAATTCAATATTCAGTGATTATAAAATGGAGCCCAACGTGCAAGCTGCTATCAATGTTATGAATGAACATTACCAGAAAATCAACGTGGCACAGGTAAGAATCTTTGAAGTTATATCACACCCCAGCTTAAACTACTTGTTAGCTGTATTCAGTATAAACCAAGTCAATATAATGAAGGTGCTGTGGCATCGTAGCCTAGTCCTGCTAGCTCTTGGCGTCAGAAGCTCAGCGAGGTCGGGGCTCGAGCCCCAGCTACGGTAGCGTAACAACCATGGTCGAGGTCTCGATTAGTTAACCTACAACTGGGATCCTTAGCGACTACCTCTAATTATACCACTTCACCTTAACCTTCGCCTTTTACCAATATATACGCGAGGGCTGGTCACAAGTAGGCGAATGCTTGCGGTGGCGATTCCCCTACTCAAGATATCTGCCATCTTCCAGAAAAATGTCGCGCCGACCCAGACCTCTTTGAAAAGGTCTATTTTCTGTGTAATGTGTTATGGTGTAATGATAACTCACTCAACTCTCTGTGTTATGATACCCCAATGTTTCCTCATTCAGGTCCTTGATCTTCTTCCACCCTCAACCCAAGTCAATGACGTCTGCACATTTCTTAACAACATTCTCGAAGACAAAATGATAAAACGAAGACACAGTCAAGTATTCAGAAGTCTTCTGTATGCAGAACATTTACAAGTAAGTTTCTTAAAGCTTAAAAACTCCTTTAGTACTTGCTGAGGTCTGCAGGAGGGCCTGTTTCCATGCAGGGGGTGCAAACTGGGCTGGTTTTCGTTCTAACAAGCTAGCAAACAGTCTTTAGCACTGGCCAAACGATCAAACATTGTTTGTCAAACATTTGAGATTTGTTTGTCAAGCAAAATGCTAGACTGTTCGGCCGTGTGGCAAAACATTGCTGGTCAAACATTTTTTCTCCAATGTTTGACCAACAATGTTTGATCGTTTGGCCAGGGTGAAAAAGTTAAAAAAACAATTTTCGCTTGGCGCAGACAAAAAATGTTGGACGAGCAATCTTTTTGGACTTGGCCTAACGGTTAAACATTTTACTTCACAAGCAAATTTTGACAATTAAATGTTTATCAAACAATGTTTGATCGTTTGGCTAGGGCCTTAAAAAGGTACGGAACCTTGGAAACAGTCCTAAGAAAAAACAATGTATATTATGTCTCCTTTCCCAATGTTTTGTAGCTAATTGATTTCTTTTTGCCTTCCTAGGTCCATGAGCAAAGGATATTCTATCAAAGTCAAAAATGCACAATAATCGATGAACGTGCGTGTCGAGTCTGTCATAAAAGGATTGGAACTAGGTATGCTTATAGCTTATTAATTCCTTCGCTAAACCTGCATTTACCATTTTGTATAAGTCTCCTGAATCTTTAGTCTCAAAGCTAGAAAAACATAAATAAGTCCCTTGCGTTTGACTCTCGTTTTGCTCAGAGTGCTTGTCCTTCCTGGCCAAACGAACAAACATTGTTTTTCAACATAAGAGAGTTGCTTTGCAAGCAATGTTTGAAGGTTTAGCCATGTTCCAAAACATTGCTTGACAAGCAAAAATACGCTTATTTATTGCCCAATG
>JAADKT020362193.1:0-14537 GCA_011763395.2 Chrysaora chesapeakei
TTTGGGCCCGCCCCCCTCCTGCCTTTTCCCCACCATTCCGAGCGGTTGGACCCAGCCCATTTTGAAGAGCACCCTTCGATCCATAGGAATCAGTTGTCAAACTTAGTTACACCCTTTTTTGCCACGGATCTGGAGATTCTGACCCAACTACGTTCTATGTTACCAGTGCCAATACTTCTTCAATAAAGAATCATTAACCCAAACCAGCATTGTTGTTGTTGTTCTTGTTGCAATCGTTGTTGTTGTTGTTGCAAAAGTGTTGAGCCAGAAGATTCAGTTAGGCAAGCCCCACTGCTCCCGAGGAGCAATTCACTCCTTGAAAGTCTTGTACACATTTGCTGGAAGTCCTATTGTTTTTTCAAATGTCCCTTGAAAGTCCTTCTGTTTTAAAGGAAGTCTTGTACGCCTCTTTGCAGACTGAAATGCCCTTGACTGCTCCTGTGCTTAAAGCGCAAATACTTCAACAAAAAATCATAAAGCCAAATTATTCTTCTTGTTCTGAATATCGTTATTGCTGTTGTTGAAGAAGTATTCAGCCCAAGGTTTCATGTTAGCAATTCATTCACTAATAATCCAGACCCATTCTACGGATGTAAACATGAAACCTTTCACAAATCACGCAAACTCTATGATCTAGTCTAAGGAAAAAAGCATTGACTATCTACGCAACCCCATCATACCGTCTAAGCATAAAACTAGTGAAAAATCATGCATATCTGTCCTCTTATGAAAGTGTAAAATCTATTGATCAAATGCATCAGTAAACGATGGATATCAGCAATTTGATAAAGATCCCGAACAAAGTTGCCCAAAAGTAACAAAAGGAGGCAACACAGCAGAGAAACAAATGGTTCCAAGTCCAGAAAATGAATCTACAGGAAAGGAAAGTAATAAATGCACAAAACTAGAAGATCTCTCCAAAGAACTTGATTTCATTACATCAGATAACAATAAACTCAGAGAATCTATATCATTGTTGGATACAAGTTTAACAAATGTTGTAAAGGCGGTTGCTTCTATAAAAGAAGCAATTAGCGACAGTGAAATCAAGCTTAGCAAACAAATATCACTATTGGAGAAGAAATATGAAGATAAACTACAAATATATAATCAAAAGTTGAGAGAAGAAATGAAAAAGATATGGCAAGCATAAAACAATCTTTTAAGGACAAACTTGATGGAACAGAAGAGTCCTTTAAGGAAAAGATAATTCTTTAAAGAGACTCTAAATATGATGCAATCCTCAAGAAACCAAGAATTCAAAGAAACTAACAATAAAGAACTTGTCGATGCAATCAAACAAATGGGACTAAAGATAAAAGACATATAAGACCATCTAGACAATGACAGTAGAATTAAGATTGGCCAAGACAACCTGTATCCATCGATAAATAATGTAGAATCAATAATGCATCAAAATGAAGCACAAAAGAACCAGCTTTTGAAAAAAGAACAGCTGATAAATGCCCTAGAAGCCAAAGTATTTAAATTAGAAGAATCTCTTTGCTTCAACAACAGTAAAAGAGAAAAGAATGAATGGTCAAGAATGAATAATGAAAGGCAACATAATATGCGAGGAGCTGCAACATCTTCATCAAAATAATTAATTGTGTAAATGGACTCAAATAAAAAAATTATTGATAAGGAAAAACTTGAGGAGATTGTGAAATACTACCATTCTTTCTGCCTTAAAGAAGACAACGAACTGATCAACAAAATCTCAACTTCACATGACGTACCACAATCTATCCCAATTCACACAGGGGTCAACGACATTCAGACCTTACCAGCCCACGACCTTTTAAAGAAGTAGAAGGCCTTGTCACTAACTTCAAGAGAGTTCTGCCAAACTCCAAACTCATCCTCTCTGAGATTACCCCACAAATGGACTCTTTTGACAGAGAAGTGATTCAGATAGATGAAATGATTCATGCTCGCATTCCAACAGATGAAAAAGTGACGTTTGTGAGACATAACTCACTATGAGCTTTCCAGAATTTTAGAGACAATAAACATGTCACAAACACGGCAGGAACTACCAGACTAGCTGGCAACTTAAAGCATGGAATTAGAGCTGCCTTTTGTATAACACCAAAAAAGAGAGAAACTGATCCACTCCACACCAAGCAGAGATATGCAAAATTTGACAGCAGTTTGAGACCAATTAATTCTTTGAAACCTCCACAGTGGAAAGAACCTTGCTACATTTGAGGTACCAGTGGTGCCCAAAAGGAAAAGAAACAAGATATGTTTGATCAAATGAGCATGCTGATCTCTCTGCGTCAAAAACAAATCCAGATGACAACAACCCTAGTGTAAGAGTTCTTTTGTAGTTTATTTTTCTCTTTGCCGTATCTGAATCTATTGAACACACTCTTCAGTACTCTGCAATTCCAGCATAGAATATCATAAATCTGAGAGTATATCTAAAATATACTCTTTGCAACCTTTTGCTATCTCTGTTGCACAGATTTTTGTGGTGCTGAGAGTGTATTATCATACCTGTAGTCTCGTATTATATATAGTTTTCAGTTTTTCATTATATTTTTTATAGCACTACTATGCAATGAAACACAATATCAATTAAGATATTATCATGGAACATACAAGGGATTCGAAGCAAAAATTTGGGTAACAAACTTGCCCTCTGGGATTTTTTAAACAATGTTTCAGAGTTTGATGCTCTTTGCTTAGTTTAAACAGACGAGAATGAAGACTCAGACCTAAATATATTAGGTTTCACGAAACTAATTTCTGCAAAAAGAAAAAAAGGAAAAATAAATTATCTGGTGGAATTGCCGTTTTTGTTAAGCCACACTTGACGCAGGCAGTTTTCAAAGTAGACAACGCTCATCAAAACACAGAAATAATATGGATTAAACTAAAGAAAGAGTATTTTCCTAAAGCAAATGATATTTTTTTAGGAACCCTACACATTAGTCCAGAGAACTATGAAAAGAAAACAAATAAAGATTATACAAATCAGTTAAACCAAGAAATAGATAGATTTAAATGTAATGGAGAAGTTATGCTTAATGGCGATTTTAATGCCAGACTAGGAAACAAACAAGACTATGTCGAATATAGTAAATATTTTGACAACTTCAATGTCCCGATCTGCTGTACACATCAGTCTTTCGTCCTTCACAAATCAACAAAGCGATCATCCATGCCATGTAGCGTGAGAAATTGACAAGATGACTGTTCAATTGAACACCAAGGTACTTGGTATTTTTTACAGTATCTATCTGTGTACCTATTCGTACCTTCCTGTTATAAATGTTGAAGAATCTGGATTTTTCAAAATTTCAGTATAGCGTTAGTGCTTATCCAGGATATATTCCGTTAGTTTTTCTTCGTTATTATTTCAAAGATATAGATTGTTCTCGTAAATATTGGAGACATCTGCTGTTCTAACCTTCCAATTGTGGTTGATGCTTGTGGTTGAAATCGTACGTTCTATATATGAAGACAATTCCCGTTTGTTGAATCTGGTCGTTTTCATTGTTTTCTTGTTTTCAGTCGTCTTAACTGAAACAGAATTAAACAGAACAGGACTTGGTCAAATTTTTTATCGTAATTGTTTTATCTTGGAATCGTCTGACTTGTTTGCGGTGACATTAATTAATTTGATAATTTGTCTTGTGAATTTGAAGAAGATCCTAATTGTTGTATTCGTGGAAGAATTCATTCCTGCATTATCTGTTCCAAATCAGGATGCAGAGCTTATTCCCATATTTATGGTATTTGTAACAGAGAAAATGTTTAGCCAATGCCGATCTTCGATGTCATAAATGGTTTATCAAAGTTAATGGAGAGTCTATGCAAGTCTATAAAAGAAATCCAAGGGAAAATTTCAGAATTTGAAACATGCCCCTTTTCGTTGTTTGTGTTGGATACTCAAAGTTTTGCTGTTGCCACCAACAGACACATCCCAATGGATGTTGTTAACAATACTCTGAAATGTTCTCAGCATACATTGAACAATAGCTCTTTTCCAATTGGCCCTTCAACTGTTCATGTTCCTCAAGTGAATTTGTTGTTATCACCAATGTTGACTATTATTTCGTCTTTTGGACTCGGATTTGATATTACCTAGTGTAATTGCATTGTATATCAGTCCCATTGTTTTTTACCGAATATGTTTGTGTACTTATCAAATTGAGCCATTTAGTTGCTAACATTATGCTAATTTAACAAAGAACTTTCTTTCTTTTTTTTCTGTAGAAGGGAGGGACTGTAAAAGGATTAACTAAGTACTCTAATTATGCACATAATCCATAGCCTTGTTTGCACTTGTATATATTGTAACTCTAATATAATTATTAGTCAATCTTTAATCTCATTGGAATAGTGTCTCATTTGTGCATTCAGTGAATTACTCTGATGTAACAGATGTTTATTCCTGTTACAGTAATAGGTCAGGGGGGGGGGTTAAGCAGAGTGCTTATTAAACTGTTTTCAGTATTGGAAAGTTTTGGCTCTATTTTTTCTTCATTCCACAGAATAGCATAAGATATGGGATAAGATTGTGAAATTGGTGTCCCAGTAAAAAATGTGTCTTTTCCTGTAATTATGCAATTATATGCAGCCCTGGGGTTGACATAATGCGAAGTTCAATATCAATCCGTGATGTAGCATTAAGTTAAATTTAATTATATCATTAATCACTCAATCACTCAATCAATTCAATCAATCAATCAAGGAATTGAGTTTATAGTTATAGCCAATTTCAATAAAAAATGTGATTTTTATTTGTTTTTTTCTAATTCTACGGCTGATTTGTTGTGGTGATTTGAACTGTTGACAGAGCTATTTGGGTAGGGTTTGACTTGTTATTGGCACAGCAGATGGTCTAGTTTATCCTGCCAGAATGTTATAGTCTAGTCACTTGATTCAATTTTTTGGTCAGATCATGACTGGGTGGAACAAAGGACAAACTCTTCCAAGGTGATGCCTAGGGGTATGGGTGAACATTTCTAGCAGGTATGCCGCTTTATATCTCTTCCTACAGATAAAAATTGTATGACGTCATAGAAAAATTGCTGAACAACTTGTTTTGGAATAACGTAAGTCTCATTGCAATGAACCTCTATTAATTTTTAAGTACATACGTTTATATTTCTCAAAACAGGGGGTCAAGGTATAAGTTGACTGGGTTTAATGCTACCAAAAAAAACAATTCATTAACATTATTATTTAGGAAACCCATTCATATCGTTTGAACCTCTTTTATTTAGCATGGAGCTTTCTGATACAGTGTGAATTTAAAAAAACTGCTTAGAAACTTTCGGTACCCAAAATCTGATAAATCTAAGAAGACACCTGGTCAGAAATCACATTGCGTCAACACCGCTGCGGGCCATCACAATGCTTTGTTTTAGTTCACAGTCGGATTCCCCTTGTCCATACCAGTTCTAAGCTAGTTGTTAACTGCCTGCCGAACTGCCATCACTGGCAAAGTTTGTCACTCACTCACTCATTCACTCACTTACTAACTAACCAACGCTTGTACAATTGAAAACGTGTAACAATAGGGCCATTGTCATGAATGCCATTAGGGCCATTGTCTCAGCCATTTATCCACAATTTGTGGTTAGCTCTTCACCAAGGAAAGCAAGCCTATTTGTCAATTTAAGGTCATGTGACAATTTTTCTCCTCTCACCAGCTTGATTGCATATGACTCATGTTGTTTACCATATGAAACTGGCAAATTGCCACCTTGGTTTGGTAAATGACATTTCACGCATTCTCAACATTGATCAAAGAGTCTTGGCAAAGAGCGGCAATTTCAAAACAGCTTTCAAAACAAATTGTCATTATTATCATCCTCACCATGAAAATTGTAATAATAATAATAGTAATGTTAATAATCAGCATCGTCATCATCAGCATCATCATGATTACCATCACCCTCATTGATGGTGTGGCTGTGGCATGACCACCCTTGTCACAACAACCATCACCACGACCACCCTTATCACCACCACGCCCCCTATAACCACCACCACAACCACCCCAACAACCATCACCATGATCACCCCTATCACAACCTCCACAAGCACCCCTACCTTCAGCACCACAACCACCTCTACCACCACCACCACAGCAACCCTACCACCACAATCACCCCCTACCAACAGCATCACAATCATCGTGGTCATAAACATCATCATCATAACCACCACCATTATCATAATAATCGTTATCGTCATTGTTGTGCATACCGATAAACATCTTTCATAATTTGACCAAAACAGCTATATTCAACCAGAGTCGTTCTGTAATACTGCTAATTTTGCCCTCGCTAGTTTTGGACAATCGTCAGGCTAAGTGTGGCATCAGTTCATTCATTCTTATTTTTACTTTCGGTATTTTAGTAGCTATTTGTGAATTTCGTCGTTGGGAAGCATTAAGCTAGCGGCTATACACGCATAGGAATATCGAGTATTGTATTACGTTAGTCACATCCTGGGTTGAGCCCAATAGGTTTCTATTTTAGAGTTAACAACCCTTTTTGAAGGAACCGACAATAATCATGTGCGTCCTTACTTGTAGCTATCTTAGCTCTCTTTTATTTTTCTGTCGTTAATTATTTCTTGTATTTAGTGTATAAATAGAGCCCAAATTCGTTAGTTGAAAGGAACAGCTTGGATATGTTTAGCTAAGAGTAAAGAGCATGCAGTATTGTTCAAGGGGCAAGATGCTTGTGAAAGATCTTGTCACCTTAGTCGTTGTTGTTTGCCTGCTCAGGGGAGCAGAGATAAACTCAAAGAAACGCTTGAGAAAGGTTAGCTCAAGAGTTATGCCGTTGTCGTATTGTCGTTTTATTTATGTATGCTGAAAAGTATAGCTCTGGGAAGTTTGTATAATCAGAGGAATTAAAGAACGACTGCTCGGAATTGTGTCATTTTATTTGTGTGCCAGCCTGCCGGTGAAATATCAACTTTTGACATTGGTCTCAGGGGTGGGATAGATTGGTACTTGCGAAAGACCACAGATCCAGCAACACATTCAAGATTCATTGGGAAGTTTCTTATTTGTCGATCGCTGTGCTTAGCTATTGGCAATTGGCAGAAGAGAAAGACACATGGTCATGAGCACTGATTTGTTCACACTGAATTCAAAAGAAGAACCCAGACTGAGACTTGGGAATGAGTGCAATAGAGTTTCAAACATTGAAGAGGTTATGAAGTCAGAGAACGAATCAAACATGCAAAATATTATAGACTTATCGTAAGGAATTTCAAACTTTTTGGTAATTATCGGACTGTCGTATAACGTTTTTTTTTACAGCTATTGCCTAGAATTTATGGAATCGAGGACGATTCCTTTGTCTTAGATGGGGAGGTGTGTAATACTGCTAATTTTGCCTTCGCTAGTTTTGGACAATCATCAGGCTAAGTGTGGCATCAGTTCATTCATTCTTATTTTTACTTTTGGTATTTTAGTAGCTATTTGTGAGTTTTGTCGTTGGGAAGCATTAAGCTAGCAGCTATACACACATAGGAATATCGAGTATTGTATTACGTTAGTCACATCCTGGGTTGAGCCCAATAGGTTTCTATTTTAGAGTTAACAACCCTTTTTGAAGGAACCGGCAATAATCATGTGCGTCCTTACTTGTAGCTATCTTAGCTCTCTTTTATTTTTCTGTCATTAATTATTTCTTGTAGCTAGAGTATAAATAGAGCCAAATTCGTTAGTTGAAAGGAACAGCTCGGAGATGTTTAGCTAAGAGTAAAGAGCATGCAGTGTTGTTCAAGGGGCAAGATGCTTGTGAAAGATCTTGTCACCTTAGTCGTCGTTGTTTGCCTGCCCATGGGAGCAGAGATAAATTAGAGTAACGCTTGAGAAAGGTTAGCTTGAGAGTTATGCCGTTGTCGTATTGACGTTTTATTTATGTATGCTGAAAAGTATAGCTCTGGGAAGATTGTATAATCAGAGGAATTAAAGAAGGACTACTCGGAATTGTGTCATTTTATTTGTGTGCCAACCTGCCGGTGAAATATCAACTTTTTACAGTTCTTCAAACATGCCCATACGGCCTCTATGTTTTACTTCAATATATGTGGAAAATCTTCAAAACATTCTCTTAGAAAGTGCCCTCCAAGCACTTACGAAATTTTGAAGTAATTTGCTGGGTTTTTCATCTTATCAGAGAAAGGCATTTATTATTACGTTTTTAAACCAACAAAATAATTGACCTTACATGTTCTATAGGACAACTACCTTACACTGATAGCTACAAGAAGAAAAAGTCCCAGTTAACTCCAATTTATACTTATGAAATTTTCACTACTTGTAGTCCATGAGATGACGTCAAAACCTGAATCAATAAAAGCAAAATATCTGAATGGTCCTGGCCAGCTATAGCATGGAGGAAAAATTCCAAATTTACTTTTAAATAACCACAACAATAACATTGCAAATTATAAAACACTCTATAAATAATCTTAACTTTATACAATTAAATTCAGTTATTCATCTTTAAAACAATTTTCTTAGATGCCTAATAGATGGGCCGTCAGAATTAACTTGGAGCTTCAAAACTGGTGGAAGATGTGATATGCAAAGGACAATATTAAGCTGCGGATCAGAATTTCAACCCAAAGTTATTCAGACCTAAGAGAAATCAACTTAAACATGTTACCACTTTACGAAAAGATTAAATTATATGAAATTTCACATGGTCAAGAGAATTTAACAAATATAGATGCTATCCTATGGGTTGGTAATTGTGGAGTAGGAATAAAAAATTATTCTCTGAAGAGTGTCAGACGAAAAAAGCTTTTCAGTATGGCCAAAAATGTTTCCGCTGTTTGTCATGCTTTTGAAAACATAGAAAATTGATACTTACAGGAATCATTCAAGAATCATAGTCTTTCACTGTTCAATTGGCATAAAATAGAAAAACATTGCCAAGACATGTAAGTGTTTTTATTATTACTCCCTTGATGTTTAAGGAATATTCACTTTAAAAGGGTTAATATAGTTCAAGCAAAAAGTCAATAAACTGTCTTGGAATCAAATTTCATTTTAAATACTGTCTGCAATTTCGTTGTTAATCCAGAGACCTGCAGACCTTCCAGTTGCAGTTAAGGGGATATCACGAAAAATTGGACCAGAAAATAACTACCAGAAACTTCAAAGAGCTCATGGACAACATCAGGAATGATGCCTCTGTTAGTTAACTTTGGCCTGCTGTTATGCTTATCAATTTTTTCCTTATCACATTTTTGTCAAAAGTTAAAGCCTTTTCAGCTCTTAAGATTGCAAAACTGAACCATGACCATCTTTCTATGTTACAACTTCAATCACACTTGAGCAACTAATTTTTTTATTTCAGGGAAACTGATCTATGATGGCACAAATCCATTAGCATTAAGCATAAATGGAAGACAAGTGGATTTATGTCATGATGATTTTTTTAAAAAACTGCCAATAGAAAACTTGCTGAAATTCTGGAAGGGCCATTGAAATGAATCAGTATTTATTTTTGTATTTCTTTGTTAAGATTACTTTTTCATAATCTCACATTTTTCTAGAAAAGAAATTATATATAACACATTTAAGGATGTTCCATAAAACCTAACACAAACTTAATAAAATCTTACTGACAAATCCCTACTTCTCTGAGTTTTGATTTTGAATTTAGTCATTGACAATAACAAATGTGAATGTTTCGGGCAAAAAGTGGAAGTTTACATATTGAAATGGTTTGAATTGTTTTTAGATAATACAGACGAAATAAAGTAACATCCGTTCATTCACAATTGAGCAAATTGAGATGCAATCAGTTATATTTTGTTCAACCAATAGAAAACTTAATGATTTCGAGAAAGACATCAATGAAATGTGCAGAAAACGTTGCATGAAAAATGTCAAATTTCTGGACAATAGAATTTTTTTCATAAAAGAGGCTCGGAATTGTCTGAAGTTCAAATATAATAAACAGAAAGAAAAAGAACTAAAGCAAAAAATGAAGGAAGAACTACAAAGAAAAAAGTTAAAGTTCTCAGTAGAGGTGCTATACTACACTCTTTTTAATACGGTATTACTAAGAAATGGAAGCAGCCAAAATGACTCAGAGCTGACCAGAGCAACCTACAATCATCCATTATGGGCCAAAAACACCCAAGAGTGAGCTTCCAAAGTCACTGAGCACCGTGTAACAGGTGAGAAAGAAAAGGTTGAGACATGGTTATTTACATAAAAGTGACGTTTGTCTAGGCCAAGAGTTGATTACTTGGAATTAAAATTTTTATCAGAAACAGACTCTTTTAAAAGAGTTGCAGTATTTTCCTTAATTAACTCTTTAGAATGAATTTGAGTGTTTGCTTTTAAGAATACAATCATTTCTCAGAGTGGCCTTAGCAGTCACCTAATCTATTTCATGGTCAAAGAGACGGATGGTATAGACACTCGCCCATCAGATGGGTCACTGTGGCTGACTCAAGGTTGCTTCTGGGAACTCTGGAAAATTTTAGCTCGTTTTGATTCAGTTTTGCTATTAAGTAATGCCCAAAAGCCAAAATAAGAGTTTTTAGGGGGGTATAAGTCCAGGGGCATTTCACTCTTGAAAAAAGTGTACCCGATTTCTAGCTACAACAAAGGGATTTCCGTGGAAACAAAACTCTTAGGGGCCCAAGTTTCTTCTTTTGCCTGTCAGCCAATCTTGGTTGTTTTGCCCAACTAAATTCTATGCTATTAATCACTTGTTGTGTCACTTATACAGTCACCGGTGTGATAATTTCGGATTTTGGGCCAGAGCCCCAGAGCCCCAAATGTTATCAAGCAAATAATTGACCTACTACAAAAATTGTCTGTGTCATTGCATGTTTGGCGAAATGACCACAATGGGTTGGGCTAAATGTCTTGACAGGGTGGGGAAGACGGAAGTGTGGTGAATCATCAGAAGTTGGCAAAACGTCTTGTCGTCTTGAAAGCGTTTCGCCTAGTAACCTAAAATGAACAGACAACTTTTTTCATGCAACCCCTGATAACCACAATAAAGACTGTTTTAGTGACAAAACAACTGATATTTTAAGCTACTTTTCAGTTGCTTATTGAATAAGGGCCAGTTTGATTTACAGGCTTGCCTGAGTAAACCGATGCCCAGTAAGTGTAACTAAACCTTGCATCATTCACTGATTTAAAAAGAGTTCCGTATTTGGCTGGCTTGTTGGGGTTATACTGCTTGAAATTTATTTGGTGTCTCATTGGGGACAGGGTCTCATCCAGGCAAATATACTGGCTGAGGACCATGGTCTTGGAGCAGTTTTCATTGAACATTTTAAAAATCATACGCAGTGCTGCAAATCTATCATTCCGCCATCTTCCAGGACGAGTACTTTCATTGTCAAATGACAGATGAGCCAAGAGAAACTTGTAGCGATTTCTGGACATTTTAGGGCAAATACAGGATGACCAGCCTTGTCTGAAAATAGAATTTCGACTCTGTGATCTTTGAGACCGAGCAAACCCCAAAGATACATCAAGCCAATCAGAGCATATATTTCTTCATTATCTGCTTCTTTAAAGTGAGAATACTTGTGGGTTTCTTTTGATGTTTGTGGCAACTTAGAGATTGACTTAGCAATTTTTCTGTTGGTTTCAAGAACTATAACCTGAACCATTGCTGGTGAGAGAAAAAGATCCAGTGCACTCCTTGGCTCCTTTGCATTTTTCCCCCATGCTGTAACGCCTGGCTTCCCACGAATAACATCAAACTTTGCCTTTCTTCCAGCATTCTTTTCAGGTCTATTTGAGCAATGAATTTTCTGTGTGTTTAGATTCTTCTTAGGACCCAGATACCCTGTTAGACGGTCCCATTTAACTTTCTAACCATCAGGCATTTCCATTGGATCATAATTTGTTTCCTCAAGAGATGAGTCGATGTCATGAACAAGTCTTTTTTTTGTCAGAACTCTACGCTTCGGCTGGGGAGCAGCAGCACAAGAACCATCACCAGCTTCTACCAGTTCACCACCATCATCACTGTCAATCACAGTTTCATCATTGGGAGCATCTTCAGCATCAGAGACATCTTCATCTCTTTGTTCATCTTCACTTCCATACAAATCTCCCAGATCATCCACACTAGCATCTAACTCACCATCAACAAAATCCATAATATCTTGAAATGCTTCATCTTCAGTCAATACCTTTCTGGACATATTCTACATGTAAACTAAGATCAATTGACTACTAAAATCGATGATGAAAGGGGGAAAAAAAACTCGAACTTTCAAGAACTACAAACTGAGTAACTTGTATTGAATGTGGGGAGAATATTGCGCATGCGCAGTAGAAAAGTGGTAAATTTTGTCACAAATTATTGTATTGAAGCAATATCTAGCAGTGATCCATACAGCTTTCAATATTGCAGCAATTCAGATAGGATAACTCGAACAAAGAGGGGTGCAACATTATGGAAATTTAATTATGCTGATATCAGCAAAATTCTAAAAATAGCTCAGAAGCTAAATTTGACAATAGGAAAATGTGTCTGATGGTGTGCATGTTCTATTGCAGAAGTTTCATCGCAAAAATTGTTCCAACAAAGAAACTATGCCACATTTTATATGTCCGAAAGTGCCGTTTTTAAATTTGTTGCTATGGCAACAGCTAATTGGTATCCTAGGATACAACCATACCAAAACATGCGCAGAAGAATTTTAGGAAAGGTCAAAAAGATTCATTGGTTTTTGCTTAATACATTTGTACTTTTTTAAGGAAATGTAGTAGGGGGGGCTATTTTACCCCCCCCCCCCGGTCCAGATAGGGTTAAATGGCATTGAACTTAAAATTTTAGATCAAAGTTCTGAATCAATACTGAAATGCCTTAAGCATATTAACAGAAAAGAAACGAGTGAAAATAATAGAAAGCAAATTCAGAGATGAGATTCAACTGAATGGTAAGCGAAGAATTTTTAGTAGTACAAAACTTCAAAATTGAAATCTAATCCAGAAAAAAATTGGCGCATACTTAAAAGCTTTTTCCAATGGACACTCCTCAGGGTATGCACATCAGAGTCAGGCCAAAACAAACTGAGGGAACATAAACCCACGTGTTGCTCAGTAAGCACCAATGTATTCTAAAACTCATTTTCTGAGGAATGTCAGACAACAAAGAGTATGCCCTAAAATGCTTTCACTGTTAATGTCACTTTGCTGGAATTTTTTTGATGGGTCATTTGTTTCTTATTTCAAAGTTGAACAGTTAGCGAGTTTGACTGCTGACAACCATGATGCACAATCACTATTGGAAAAGTCTTTCGTAGAAATGAGAAAATGGATTGAGGGGAGCATGGCTCCAACACTGCCAGAAATCATGAAGAAATTTCATTTATTTACTCTGAAAGATCAGGTAGACTGTTGTTTAAGATAATAATTTCTATTAATCATCAGTATTAACATACTTTTGAAAGCATGTTAACACTGCATGAGCATATTGCATTTTTCAAAAAAATTAACATACAAACATTTGGGGGGAGTAGTTTAGAAAAAATATTATGAATGGCAAAGCCCTCACACCAAGTTGAGAGGATGTTTTGCCAGTGTTTACATGTGAATAAATTTATCTTTTTTCCTATATGAATACATATTATTATTAATTCTTCCTTAGACACAAACTGAATTTAAAGGCATGTTCAGCAATATAAAACTTGAGTTTTAAGAGGTGTTGTTAAAAGTTAAAGTTGCTGCCTGTATGTTTAATGGTAAGTAATTATATTTTTACTCAGTTGACCCCTTTTCCAAATTGATTTTTAACCTAACAAGTTTCATTGTTGAACAGAGATTTGAAGTCAAAACCAATCAGTAGATCCAATTATGTTCCTATTCTCTGACTTTTTCCTTTTTTATGTGAAATCATAATACTCAAAACACTGATTAACATTGCTAGATAAGAACATCCAAGTTCTTCAGTGTGATTTTTTTTAAAGTTCAAAAACTGCTGAAACCGAAAGATGAAAAAGATATAAGGGAAAAATTTCAAAAATTTATAAACAAAATTGAAAAGGCTTACTTTCCTGAAGGCACTGGCCATGCAATTGTTTTGAAAAAGTTAATAATTATAATTACTATAATTAGTAAAACAGGATTTCACTCATTTTGCAAATACACCGACTTTGAAACTACACTATACAATCTCATTCTTGTTTTAAACTTGATTGCTTTAATATGTCAACTCTTTTGTAGATGATGATATTGAGAGTTTGCTGAAACATTAGCTGCCAAAACAGAGCAAGAAGAATCTCATAAATGAAACAAACGATATTACTTCTGCTGTTAAGCAAAATGCTGCTCTGACATTATTGAAAGACTTGAGATCGCAGCAATTCTGTGTGCTCATTGGAAATTACAGCCATTCCTTTGCCAATTTACAGAACAGCCTGCACTTCTTGGTGATGGCTGCATTTGTTTTTAACGTGCACTACTCTGCATATCAGGCACATTGTTTGCTGTTTTAGAAAGGCTATGGCTTGGGAAGAAACTGAACCCATTAACACAAATGGCAAAAATTCAGATA
>JAADKT020363304.1:0-14529 GCA_011763395.2 Chrysaora chesapeakei
CCTGTAGGTGGATCACTCAGCGATTTGATCATGAGGAATAAAATTAGCGGAACAGTCATGGCTGAATGTGAATTAAAACAATTACTACTTCAAATTGCAAGGGTAAGATGCAAAAACTTCCCTTACACATGATGCATAGGCTGTTTATCAGAATTTTGAAGCTCTGTGATGCTCAGAAATTATTTTTCTCCTAATAAAATTTAAATTTCATCTGTAATGTTCTTTTTAATGCTTATTTGCATACCATTCTACACAGAGCTTTGGTTGATATCTTTGGAAAATTATTGTTGGTTTTATCCCATAGGGTTTGAAATACATTCATGCAAAAACTTTGGTACATATGGACATAAAGCCAAGTATGTGTTGTTAGATATCAAATATTCATATCTTGAAGTTTTCATATTAGCTTTTAACCCCTTGTCACTGAACCTCTTACCTCTATGAGGTTAGGTAGTTTAATGTGTAACGTGTGAATATAGGTGGGGGAATCACTTGAAAATACTCTATGGCTTTAAAAGTTGTTTATCGGCTATTTCATAGGGCTCGCGGAATGATCTACAGTTCTCTAAAATGCCCAGGTTTGAATATCGTCAGCTGTGTTTTTGGTCTGAAGTATATTTTCCAACAAGTGGAAATTCCTTATACATGGGATTCGAACCTGCATTGCATCATCGGGGAGCCAATGACGTTTTCGCTAAGCTAAAGATTTATTGATATATATGACGATGAAGAAGGCTGAACATAGCCAAAACACAAACAGCCATACGAGAGGAGGGCCTTTGGTCACATAGCCATGGAAAGTAACTCGACGGTTTCATTGTGCTCTGTAATGGCTTTGTGAATTTGCCATTGCCTCTCTGTTTATGCACTCAAGGTTTGAATCTGATCAATTGTTGTTCCACTTGTGGGAAAATCTATCCTAGTGTTTATCATTCAAGAGCAATATACATACATATTCATTGCACTATCGCACCGAAGAAGGCTCAACACAGACGAAACGTAAAGCAAACGGGAAGAGAGCTTTGGGCTATATAACTTGGAGTTGCTCAATGATTTCTTTGGGCTCGTCGCCTATAGTGGAATTATTGTTAGCTCTTGGGTCATGTAGTCCAGGTTCAATTCCAATGAATTGTCGTATGCCAATCGTGGAGAAATCTTTTTTTGAGTAATGTGTAGATATAAAGAAGAAAGTATGTATTTAAAAGCCCGCTTTTGTCCCGTTTTAGGTAATATATTCATTCATAACGTTCATAAAACAGAAGAATGGAGCAATGATGATGGATATGAGGATATGGACTGCATTAGTCCTGTAGAAGATGATCAAAGTAAAATCAGTCCCATTAAAAGACACGTTCATACTATCGTCTATAAAATAGGTAAGTAGCAGTTATACTGCATTTATAACGTGCCTGTCTGGAGCTGCATTACTGAAGAATAGGTTAAGCCAGTGCAAAAAACTTCGTGGATGGCGAATTTTTTCTTCAAACGTATTGATTGTTAGCCAGGTGAATTATGTATTTCCTTATGCATTCGCGAAGGTCATTCCAAAGCCGTTGGTACGATTGATGTTATCTTCAAATCGAACATATATGGTTAATACTCTGCCCTTTCATACATTAGATGTTCCCCAAGGATCTGTTCTTGGGTCCATACTCTTCACAATTTAGGCTAATGATATGCAAAACTCTATCAAATTAATACCAAGACCCTTGGCAGGAACAAAGGTGTTCGTCTTTGGAATGGTTTGCCTCCTACTCTAAAAAGAAAACTTTCTTGGTTTTTTCTCCTTCAGTCTGGGAGATGCTTAGTTCAAGTTTGGTCTGGTCTAACCCATATTTCATATATCTTGTTATTTTCTAGGTGATTTAGGTCATGTCACATCCGCAGTAACCAATCCACAAGTTGAAGAAGGCGACTGCCGATTTCTTCCGAACGAAATATTACAAGATGTGAGTTGTAAAATTGAAATTTAAAAATAACGATCGTTTGCTTGATTTGATTTCCATCCGAAAGTTTGCACGGGAAGGGTTGTTACAGGAGGTTTGAAAGTCACAGGTCGCTGTGACAAAGCAAAAACGAAAAAGTGACGTCATGAGGTTTGCAACACGATTCATAACACAGAAGCACACATGCTGTGGCTACTTAAAGGAACAAATTTAGCATGAAGAAACATTTTTCAGTTGTTACGAGAGAGACCCTCATGTTCAGTGTACAATGCCTGAACAACTGCACTTTCTTACAAAGATTGCAAACCCAGTGACGTCACAAATAGCGCCCTTTTTGTCATACGAAAAACACAAAATACTCGATTTTTCGTCGTGAATATCAGGAGATTCCCTAACGTCAAATCCAAAAAATTGGTATCACTAAAACCAGCTTATTTTGTTCTACTAGAAAACACTGATGATTTGAAATGTAAAATTTCATTTCATAGGCACTTTAAAGCACGAATCTAAACTGAGCCTTGTATTTTCTAGGATTACAGCAATCTTCCTAAGGCAGATATTTTTGCACTTGGATTAACAGTTTATTTAGCAGTAAGTATGAAATGACAGAAAATACAGAAATGGTAGCTGCTATCTTTTTGGGAAGACTATGCTCTTCGATATATACCAAATAGAAAGTATATGCGTATGAATCCTGAATTAATTCATTTTATTTTTATGAAGGCTGGTGGAGACAAACTACCAAAGAATGGGCCTCAATGGCATGAGATTAGGTAAAAGTGCTTTAGTTGTTCTTCGCTTGTGTGCTCGTCCTTTTCCTTCGTGTCGGTAAGTTGATATCGTTTGCCACAGGCCCACATGCAAAACCTGCTGTCAATCTTTTCGTGGTTGAGAAATGATTACTCGGGGCATTCGTTCTGAAATGAGGTTGCTCAGCTTGTGGAGTGGAAACTCGTTCTAATTCCGTCAGTGAATAATGCCTGTATTTGTATGAAATGAGTCTATTGGCGCTTAGTTTTACTAATCTTCTGTCTGATCTGCTTGCCAGATGACCTTATTGTAATCTGACATTTTTCTGCAGATCTGGAAAGCTACCTTACCTAGATAGTGTTTCAGAAGAAATGAATCAATTGTTACGGGTAAGTAATTAAGTTCTGCTTTTCCATGACCAAATGTTCGTGATCTCGTTGTTTAATCAAAGCCATCTTTCAATATACTAAAGTCCTGTTTATTTGGCAAATTCATCCTGCCCCCTAGCGTGTATAGACGTTTTCAAAGAGGCCTGGGTCGACGCGATATTTTTCTGGAAAATGGTCTACATGTTAAGAAAGAGAATCCTCTCCACGTTCAAAGACCAGAATTGCAGTAGTTTCAGGAGAGAAAATGCAGCGAATTTCGCTGTTTAGTAGGAGTTGAAAGGAAAGAAATGTTTCAAGTCCCTGCCAACTGCTCAAGGGGGGCATTTCATCAAGTATTTTCCTTTTTGTGAGTTACTTGCATCTTGTTTTCTGTGTTTCTGCAGATAATTTTAACATTTACTGTCACAGATTCCTTTTCTCTTCTTGTTCTTCTTTTACTCGTGAATTATTATTAAAATCTGTGCCACCTGTATGCACTATCTCTCGTAAAGGGACTGTAATCAAGGTCGCTGCGCAGAGAGAGGATTCTCTTACTCCATGGATCTACCATTTTCCAGAAAAATGTTACGCCGACCCAGTCTTCTTTGAACAGGTCTATTTCATTCCACCAAGATGAGATCCTACCTCTAAACGAGCAAGATCTCATTTGACAGAAATGAACCCTTTTTGATACAAACAGAAACAGAAGATGGAAAATGCAATGGTTTATATTGGAAGGTGAGATGTCACCCAAGGGGTGGAAGATAGGATGATTTTCTCCTTATAGACAGGCCCCATCGTCTGACGCTCCTCGATGGCACGTCTGTAAAAGACCAGCTACATTCCAAAAAATAGGTGTACTGAGAGTGAGTTTTGCTCTTTTAAAGAACCGAGTTGATTTTAACCTCACATCTTGACTGTTTATTTTTCTTCATCCATAGATAATGATTGATCCGGATCCAAAAGCCCGACCATCAGCTGCGACGTTGCTACGTCATCCAACAATCTGTCCGAATGCTAATAAATCCAAGGTTAACCTTAGATCATTCGTATCTTTTCCAGATCTAATCTATATTATCTGCATGGGTTTTCTTGATATTTTCTTTGTATAAATAGATTTACGTTTTTATTATTAATTTTATTTTAGGCACAATTACGCAAAGAGTTGAATGCTGAAAAGTTCAAGAATGAAGTTTTATCAAGGTCAGTAGAGCTCCAAAAGGCTGTCAGAGGTCCTCTTTTAAAAACACACAGTATTTTGACAATGATTGTGTCGAAACATTGTTGCTAAAACATTACAGATTTTCTTTATACTGAAATCAGTCGCCATACGCTCCCAAACACTGAACAAACAGTGGCAAAACACTGAATCCAGTCGCCAAACACTGCTTGAGAAGTGTAGTTAGGCTAGCGTGATTCTGCTTGTCTCTAGCTATATTGTTTTACGAGTACATTTTTATTTTATCACAAGTGGATTATAAGGATATAGTTTTCGGCTACACAAAGCGTTAAGGAAGTTCAGTACTGAGTTTTTCTGGCCTAAGAAAGTATTTAATTATGGATTCTTCTTGGGCTTCAAGTATTTCTATATTTGCCTTGATTGAGACTCAAATCTGTGACCTGCAACTATGCTGATGCATTAAGAAGTCCATTCAAGGACGCATAAACGCATTTTTTGTTAAATTTTCGTTTCTTTAAAAAATTGCTTAGTGGTTTAAGGTGCCTAGGGTACTAAAGACAACAGTATAGTAAATTTTGTGTTAAGAAAGTATTAAGAAAGTTTGAATCCTGAAATTCTGGTATTGCTAAGAAAGGTTGACTTTGAGCACTGGGGTCCAAACTTTATTATAAAAAAAGTTGTACTGTTTTGCGGCTTGGCGACGTGGCCAAAAATTTTGTTTGACTAGCAAATTTCAGATGTTTTGCCAACAATGTTTGATCGTTTGGCCAAGACGTTAGCGATTCTTAAGCGACTCTTAACATTGACTGAACTTTTCTTTCAGAGAGCTTGAACAGGCCAAAAATGCTGTTATAAAGACGTCCAACTCAGGAGCAGCATCCAATTTATCGGGTCGTAGCTCACGACTTATCGGACACAAAGTCAATCGAAGTTTGAGTCTTAGTGTCATCATGTAATGGATCATCCTTTGGCTATAAGTAAGTTTAAGATGCTTCGATTTTTTGCTTTAACCTTTCATGCATTGGAGAACATCGACGAAAGCATTGACTAATGTGAAAACTGATCTTTATCCAAATTTGTGTAACTAGATAAAGGATGTTGAAAAAAGTGCAAACAATGTTTGTCAAACATTTGAAATTTGCTTTTAGACAAAATGTTTGACCGTTTGGTACATCTGTAAAAATTAACGTTTTGTGTTTACGTTAAGTAGAAAATATTTTCCTAACCTTTCCTGTACGAATTTTTCAAATGAAAATCTCAGAAGTTTGATGAAAATATTTGATCGCTCAAAAATTTGTTCGAAAAATCGATCAAACTTTCTTTCCAAAGCTTTGAAATTTACTTGTAACTAAACATCACTCGTAAAAGATTTGATGCTGATGAGAATTAGGAAATGTTTTCAAAAGTGTTGCTTTTCAAATTATGCCTAACAAGTATTTCGACATGGCCAAATTGCTAAACATCGCTTCTGAAGCAAATCTCGGGAGTTGGATCAACAAATATTTAATCGTTGGGCCCTGGCTAATTGATCAAACATTGTTTGTCAAAGCTTTTTGTTTTTCTTGTTTTACCGTTTGGCCTCGTCAGAAACAGTTGTCGTCAAAACTTCTTGCTTGCGTCGGCTCTGCAATGTTTTGCCAAACGCTCGAACACTGTTGAGCAAATCGAATTTCTGACAAACAATATTTATTCGTTTGACCAGTGCCTAAAACTCTGTTCATTGGCAGTTTATGTGATTGTTTTCCTTTGTTCTTACAGGTCAACCTGTTGCTGTCAGGATAATCTGAGTGCTAACCCTATGGCATCACTTTTGCATATTACATGCTCTGTGGCCTGCAATCATGAAACTCCCGAGTCAAAGATGGCATACCGGTAAACTTTTTGCGATTTACATTTCGTAAATGGACCTCGACAACTTGACTTGAAAACTTGCAGCAAAATGACTTGGTTTGCTTCAATTTAGGATTTTAGACATTTTAATTGAATTTTTAGCTAATATCGTATGGTTTTATGTTTGTTAAATGCTTCTTTGTCCGTTAAAAACTTGTATACGAACAACGGTAGTAGGCTTAACCACATCATGTCTAATCCAAGTCCATGGTCTGAGAGTTAAAAGGCATTATATTTGCCGTTTTATACACTGGACTAGAACTGACCCTAAACATTGTTTGTCGAACATTTATGAACGTAAAAGAGGATCTTTTTCGTTGCAAACAGTACTTTTCCAGTCATCACAGCTCAAAGATTTCACCTGACCAATTTAACAGTCTGTGTGACTACAAATATTTTCTCCCTGCACGTTGTTGCTTTTGAAAAACAGAAATTTTCTTGAAACATTATGAAACAAGTGTGTATGTTTCTGCTTTTAAACAAAGTTTAGCAGCAAACATTGTTGGAAAATTTTGCGATAATTTAGGAGCAATCAATGTTTTACATGTGGCACAAAAAATTTTCGAGCGAAGTCCGCTATTTTTCGAGCAATGTTTATTGCCCGGGTCAAATTACAAAAAATCAATTGCGAAATTAAGACCAAGTTTCACAAACAATGCATTCATTTATCAAATGTCACATTTCTTGCAAACAGTCTTTAGCCGTTCAACTAAGACAAAGACCCTAGCCAAACAATCAAACATTGTTTGTCCAACATTTGAAATTTATTTGACAAGCAAAACGTTTGATTGTTTGGCCATGTCGCAAAACATCGCTTGTCAAATATATTTTGCTTGCGTAAAGCAAAAAATGTTTTTGAATTATCTCAAAAACATTGTGCAACAAATTTAGCTTACTTTGCTTGTGGAGCAATGTTTTGCGATTTATCAAACCGTTGAAATGTTTTGCGATTTTTCAAAACGTTCAGACATTTCTTGGTTAGCAAATTTTTAAATGTTTGACAAACAGTGTTTGATCGTATGGCCAGGTCCTAACGCCAAACCCTCAAATTCAAAAGTCAAGTATACATGGCTTAAAAGACAGTAGATTTCGTACAAAATCCGCACTTAATTCATCATATGGCTGAAGAAGCTTATTTTTTTTAACAAATTTTTATGTTTTTAATTACTAACGCTACTGATTGCAACGGTTACGTGCTCGGTAACTATAACCAAATCATCTGTTCAAAACTAAACTTTGTTTTGTTGTTGAATGTTGTCAACCATTTCCCGTCCTATTTGTATTTGTTTGTAATTCTTGTGTGCGTGTTGTTTATTTTTTTAATAAGAAACAAATCGGAAATGCAACACATTAATTCAGCCACTGCATTTAATTATGATCTTAGACGTCGGAGAAACTAAGTAATTGTCCCCTCCCCAAGATTTTCAATAAGATTAAAAAAGTGCCTTTTCTGCCCCAACGAGCCCCCTTTTTCTCGCTGTTTCCTTGTACCCCTCGATTTCCTATTCCTCCCACAGTTTTAATTTTTACAAAGTCCCTAGTTACGATAAATCGGTAGCCGGTAAATATAACTAAAACCTGAGACTCCGTCCCAAAAAATCAAAAATTGTTTGTCAAACATTTGCAATTAGCTTTGCAAGCAATGTTTGGTCACTTCGCTGAACATTGCTTGACAAGCAAAGATAATCTTAATCTGTTGCAGGATGTTTTTGAAAAACTTAAAAAACATTTTCTGCTTGTCACGAGAAGAAAATGTTTTGCAATATTTTGCGAGTGGCCTAACAGGACAACATCTTGTTAGTCAATTACAGATGTTTGGCAAACAATGTTTGACAGTTTACGCTCACGGTTTTTTCTTGAAATTGACAAGTTTTGTTTGAAATCGACAAGTTTCAATAGACAGGAAAACAGTTTGTTTTTATTTCACACCTTTCTCCAACATCACCCTGGCCCGACCTTTGTTTCTTTGTTACAAGTATTAATGTTTTTGACGTTGCCAAACGCTCAAACATTTTGCTTGACAAGCAAATTTCAAATGTTTGACCAACAATGTTTGATCGTTTGGCCAGGGCCATTTCACAGAATACGCAAATATTGTACAATATAGGAGAACCTTATAGTTGCATCTCCATTTTGTTATTGTATTGTTTTGCCTTTTGCCTTTCTTTTCACTTTGACTAATTCTTATCGACTCAGTAATATAACCTGACCTAATCTTTTATTTAATTTTTTTTAATATTATTTTCATCATAACTTGTTCTAATCTACTAATGGCTAATGAAATTTAATAACACTTACTAACTTATGAACGTTTTCCGTTCGTTTCAATTAGGTATTTAATTTCCGCAACAGTACTGCAAGAATACTTCAGTTTTCCCCTATTTACGCAAAATAATTTCTATATTCCTGTTCACCATAACTCAAGTCCCTCTGCACTCAATTAAACGTCTTCTCTTGCTAACACTTCTTGCTGGTAATTAATTTATTAATTTTTATTTCTTAATATCTTCATTTTATCTTTTTTTTACTACTTGGTTGGAAATATATTAATGTCTGTAATTTTTGCAGATGGACTTTAAGAGCAGTTATTTTTTTAATCTCAGAAAAAGTATCGTTTTATTTAGTACAACACAGATATTTGGTCGACTAAATAATTTTTAATATTTTACATCGTTTTATTGTAAAGATTTCAGTTTGAACATTGTTTTGTTGAATCATGCTTATTTTCAAAACAGTTTTTCGATTATTTTGTTCTATAAACTATTAAGTAATTATGATTGTATATAATTTTATTAGATTTAGTTTTCAATTTTAAAAATGCTTCAATTTATTGTTAAAAAATCGTTGTATTTTTTATTTGTCCTTCTGTATTATTTTTTGCCATGGCCAAATTATCAAACATTGTTTGTCAAACATTTGAGATTTGATTCACACTTTTGATAAGTCATAAAACATTGCTCGATTAACATGAGTTGCTTAGCGATGTTTCAGAAACATTTCAAGACATTGTAGTCTATGCTTTTCGTGATGAGCCCAGTATTTGTTTGATGGTAATGTTTCGTAAGGTGGGCAAAACGGTCAAACGTTAAAAATTTAGCTAAGAAAACTCGGGTGTTTGTGTTTGACCCACAATGTTTGGTCATTTTGCAAAGGTCTTTAACGCCTTGAGGCAGATCCCTCTGACAATCTCGAAAAACTTTAATTAATGAAATTTTATCCATGATTGTCCTGATCATTGTGATTAGCGTGTCAACTTTTAGCGGTTCGTTTCTGGTCGAAAGGTGTGAAATATGAACAGAAATAAATCAAACAAAACTATGTTTCAAAATGTTTCGAGTATCTTTCTACTGCTCTTGGTGGAGACTCGATAACGGTAAAGTAGAGCTTTATTTATCTGGAGCATGGAGCGCCGAACTGGTGTTACCAGGGCACGCAGACCTGACTTCAAGTGCAAATGTTGCCAAAATGAGCAGAGATGCGATTACTTGCAATGCAAGCGTTTAAAGCGATTGTTTCCTTCTGTCTTCCTTGAAGTTCCGTCTGTTCATCACCTGCCGTTTCTATATTTCATAACATGCGTCATTTTCATGCTTCACAACCGGCAGTTCGAATAGAAATTTGCAACTAGCATTTTGAAAGATGGGAGGAAATAACCATGCGCAATAATAATTTCCCAACTTGATACATGTTATAGTTCAATATCCGTTCAAGAGAAGGAAAGTGGATGGAAAGATGTCGAGATTTTCAGTGCGTTCATTTCGGCTCATTTACATCAAAGTTGTGTGTTATAAATGAGTTTAAACACCTTTTTGAATGAATCAAACAGCTAATAATGGCACCAGGGAAAAAAGACCTTAATCAAAGTCACGAAATGTTGGATTTAATGCCAGTAAACAAGGCAAGTAGTAGCACGGTGAACGTTGTTTGTGTGATCAGAGATGAAACTACGGTTAATTGGAAGAGCAATAAAATTGTTCAGAGCCTTTCAGATGACACCAAAACAGTGAATTTATATGATGTAGTAGCTGAGAAAGCAAATTATGTAAAAAACTCGTTTATTCTGGCTTTTTTGAAGCCCTCCGTTGATGGTCAATCAGACGAGGAGATAATTCTAGACGATCAGTGTGACACGACTCTTCGCGAAGTCGTCGGCGATAACCCAGGGAAAACGAGTAACTTTCTGATAAAAGCAAAAGATGGAAAAGACCCAATCAAGCGTATTCAGAATCCAGTGGTATAGAACTTATTCTTTTTTCTTTATTTCTTTTTTTCTTTAATTGTTGTTTTGTGGGTCATGGTCATGCATGGTAGGTAGGTATTTCCGGATTGAGGATTGACTTAGAATGGTAGGTATAGACCGTATAGACCCCAATCCCCTAGGGGGCACTAGGATTGACCCTTGTGATATGTTTCTGTAAGCTTTAGGCAAAAACATTTCTCAGACAATCCTGGCCATAAGGTGTTGCGAAAAAAGTGAGTGTCCTTCATTTTGTCACTAACTTCAGAAAAAACAGCCTAATTTTTGAAAATCCCCCCTCCCCCCATTATAATGTTGTTTCTTTATGAAGTACAGTAATGGAAAATGACGGAATTTAAGAAATATCAACAAACAACATCGAGTTGGGGTGAAGTGGGGATCCCTAAATAAAATTATTTCTGTTTCTATAGAAATTCTCAACCCTTATGGCGAAGATTGTCTTTGGAAAAGTGTGAAAAGCTGCTTGAAGAGTGTGTGTTCTAATGCACATAATAGCCAAGACTTATATTGGACTAATCAGTCTAAATGGACATTTTCCCCTGCATTAACAACTGTCTTATTCACCACATCATTATTTTGTGGCCAAGAATGACCAGAATATTGATCCTCGTATGTACGCTCAATTTTGCTGAATTGGCCGGCCAGGTAGTGAGGCTTGAATAACATACATGCAATTTCGACATGAACAATTCACTGGCTCTTTATCTTCTAATGGTTATATTTAGGCAATATTTTGTTTCACTCGCGATTTTCTTGTTTTTTGTATATTTATACTTGTTTCTTCCCCAAATAAGAGAGATTTTCAACGGGTAACACACGGGTAACGCATGGGTAACGCATGGGTAACGCAACGGGTAACGAATATTTCTATAAGGCTCAGTACCGATTTTCAACGGGTAACACGGGTAACGGCATATATATTAAATATTATATTATTGTTAATATTATATGAAATTTTCTTTACCCGTTGCGTTACCCGTGTGTTACCCGTGCGTTACCCGTTGGCAAATGTTTATAATCTTGATTTCGTGCATGAAACTTTAGGTGAGACCTCAGTATGCAAAATTTCTTAACTTCAAATGAATTTTCACGGTAATGAGACAGGATAACACTGTTTAGCTGTTGCCTGAAAGGGAACAAGTCATTAGCTTCATTTGCGATGTTACTTAGTAAATTAACAGAAATTCTAAACCAATTTTAAGTCTAGTCTTATTGGCCATCTATGGCATATCTTTTTATTCAAGTTTCCTATTAAAAAACACTAGCTAATTGAAGTAAATGTATCACCAAGTGTTAAGAAATGCTTCACAAATTCATGGGAAACCAAGTTTCCATAAAAACATCGAGACATTAGTAAATCAGCTGCATCATTATTTACTCACGGCATCATATTTTCCATCAACAATAAATATGCTGATGTCTATTTCACTAATTTCATCTTTTCCATGCTAAAAACTTGCGCTTTATTTGATCTGTTGCTGGAAAAGCACAAAATTTAACCCCGTAACTAGTAATTTTTGCTATCCAAGGCCTCTTATTTGGTACATATCCTATGCCGTGACGCCAGAATACCAATTCAGACGTATTAGCAGAAAATGGGGACATTGCACAAAGATTTCGTTGGCAGATTTGACAATCCTGGCCATAAGGTGTTGCGAAAAAAGTAAGTTTCTTCATTTTGTCACTTACTTCAGAAAAAACAGCCTAATTTTTGAAAACCCCCCTCCCCCCATCTCAATGTTGTTTCTTTATGAAGTAAAGTAATGGAAAATGAAGGAATTTAAGAAATATCAACAAACACCATTGAGTTTGGGGGGTCCCTAAATAAAACGATTTCTGTTTCTATAGAAATTCTCAACCCTTATGGCGAAGATTGTAGATGAGTCATTGTGGTTGAAGTTTTGACAGAAGATTCTCAAAGCTCTGTTTTTGCATATTGCATAATAAAATACTTTTATTAGCCTTTTGCGTTGCGCATGTTGTTGCCGATGTCCGATGTCGTTCACAGATCAGTTAATGTCGATGTCATATTTATTTTGATTGGGTTGTTGTTGTGGGAAGATTCTCGACGTTCTGATGCGTGCCAATTTTCGTGATGATGATGATGCCAATGATGATGATGATGATGATGATGATGATGATGATGATGATGACGACGACGATGGTGATGATGATGATGATGGTGATGATGATGATGATAATGATGACGACGACGATGGTGATGATGATGATGGTGATGATGATTGATGATGATGAAGACAATGATAATGATTATGATGATAATAACGATTTACATGATCATGATGACGATTTTGATGTTGATAATTGTCCTTCAGACATTGCGATAGTGTTGCTATTTTTATGTTCGTGGAATTCGAACATATTGGAGTAGGGTGAGTGTCACTCATTCACTGACTCACTTACTAACTCACTAACCAACCAACGCTTGAACAATGGAAAACGTGTAACAATAGAAATCGACTCAAGAATGCGATTAGTGCCATTGTCTCGGCCATTGATGCGCAATTTGCGGTTAGTTGTTCACAATCGCAGCCTACAAGCCTACAAGCACTTTTTTCAATCTAGGTTCATGTGACAATTGTTCTTCTCACACAAGCTTGATTGCATGCATGACTCATCCTTGTTTACTTCATGGAACTGGAAAATTGCCACCTTGGTTTTGGTAAACGAAATTTCACGCATTCTCAACATTCATCAAAGAGTTTTGGCAAAGAGCGGCAATTTCAAAACAGTTTTCAAAACAAATCGTCATTATTATCATCCTCACCATGAAAATCGTCATAATAATAATATTAATAATAATAATAATAATCATCATCATCATCATGATTACCATCACCATCATTGGTCTACAGCTAAAAGAACGGCACCACCACCACAATCAGCCCTACAGCCATCACCACGACAATCCCTATCACCACCACCACAACCACGCCTACAACCATCACCTTGACCACCCGTATCATCACCACCACAACCACCCCTATAACCATCACCACGATCACCCCTATCACAACCTCCACGACCACCCCTTCAGCACCACAACCACCTCTACCACTACCAGAGAACCCACCATACCACCACAATCACCCCTACCAACCAGCATCATGATCATCTTGGTCATCAACATCATCATAACCACCACCATTATCATCAAAATCATTATCGTCATCGTTGTGCATACCGATAAACATCTTTCATCATTTGACTGGAATAGCTATATTCAACCTGAGTCGTTCTTCGAACATGCCCATAGGGCCCCTATGTTTACAAAACACAGGATGTTTCTTAGTCTATTAAATGTTGTGCAGATCGCTCGTGAAGTCTGCCACGCGTCAATTTGAAAATCAAAGTTGCATTTCTCCTCAAAATTAATAAGCTCTGCTAGAATGGATCAAAGGTTAACTGAAATCAGATTCCTGCCTTAAGCATTAAATAGTTTTTTGTGGTTTTCAAATAAAAACGGTATATTATAGACCACGTAAATCAGTTGTACATTCTCGATCATCGGAACAGGTTGTCAATTATACGGAGGGTCGTCCGGACAAGCTAAAATTCGGACAATCGAGGATTACAATTTTACAATCTAACTTCCTTTTGGTTTCAAGTTTACTGGTACCACCCACAGACACGTAAGGAGTATCCTTTGGGAGATTGGAATGGAGAATTGCGAACCAGTGGATGCTCTTGTTGATCCTATATCCTAACTTCAAGTTAAAGGCTGATGGTGATAGCCAACTCTGCAACAAATTATCAATCAGTAGTTGGAATCCTGTTATACCTGTCATCTGTGTCATGACCAGATATCACACTTGCTTTTAGCAATCTTACTAGATTCTGCTCGAGCCCAACTGTGCAACACTGTACTGTTATTAAATGAATTGTTAGATACCTGAAAGGAATCACGAAATCAAGCAAACGAAATATTTCGAAAATAGATTATTGTTCTGCCCTGTTCTGCTAACGATATTGGCTGACATGCTAACTAAAGGACTCAACAAATGACAATTTGTCAACTTTCGTGAACTTACTGGGGTTGTCTTAACCCTATTTGGTATGGGCTATTTTTTGCCTCTTTAAGTATGGGGGGGGGGCGTTTTTCGCCCCCCCTAGTTA
>JAADKT020364414.1:0-14528 GCA_011763395.2 Chrysaora chesapeakei
AGTCATCAGCTCGAGTCATCTAGTTGAATCCACCACGTGAAGTGAAACCTAACTTTCGCCCAGAACCTCTGATTAATCAGTTTGAGTCGTAGTACATTTGCGCATATTAGTGGTGTTTTGTTATCCCACAAGTAAGGGATTATTCTCCACTCCGCTTCCCGCTCCCCACTCCCCACTCCCCGCTCCCCGTTCCCCACTCCCCGCTCCCCGCTCCCAACTCCCCGCTCCCCACTCCCCACTCCCTGTTTTCAAGATAGCCATTACCGATGATCCTACTTGAAGAACATGTAGTTATTCATAATTATCCTGAAAGATTGTCATTGAAAAAAGACTTTTGGGTTAGTCAATTAATGAATGAAGATTCTCCCATGAGATATGATGTTTTGTTGCTTTTTCGTTTGGTAACAATGCCAGTTAATTAAATTCAATAGGGACTCATGCTAAAAAATCATATTCATCAGAATGAACTGTATGTAAGGAATCTTCGATTGTCTTCAACAAAAATAAAAAAGGTTAAAACACAATAGAGTGGCAAAATTAAATTTGCTCTTCGTTTTCTGAAAGAACATAAAAAAATGCTCAAATGTCACAAATCAGTCGAAAATATTAAATATTGGCTGAGATGTGGCCATTCAAAGAAATTCATTTCAATAGGAAATCGCTGTATTTTTGCTCTGGTTCACAAAGTTTATACCCTGGGTACAAAGTTTAGAACCGGGCGCAAAAATACACTGACTTGCTATGAAAGTATATTCCTTCCAATAACCATATCTTAGCTTAAGTTTTATGTATTTGGCTGATTTTTGACATTTTTGCATTATTTTTGACTTTCTTCCAGAAAATGAAGAGCAAATTTAGAAATTCTAAAGAAAAAATTCACTTTGCCACTATTCAATCAAAAAGGCTTAACAAAACACACCGCACGAGCCTTCAGCTGGACACGTAGTTGGCATGTCTTGACCTGCTTTACTTATGAATCTATACCAGGAAAACACCAATGAACTATCGCAATGTGTTGTTGTCTGACTGTAGTTGACACTTCTTTGCCACCTGGTGTCTTCTATGTACTCTGTGCAGCCATCTTTAAGAGAAGTAGAAATGAAGTATGTTTATTGGCCTTTTCGTGGATGCTATTAGACATGTTCAACTCCTGCAGACGTATTTTTAGTGTAAGTCTTTATGCATGTGAAAATTTGACATTCATTAAAAAGAATTTACACGGGATGCCTACTTTCGTTTGAAGTGAGATGCTACCGTAGTGTAAAGTGGTATCGAAAAGTTAGGGATTATGAGATTAGAGTTAGACACCATTTCTCACGAACTACGTAAAATTAAGAACACACCATTTCACTGACTGAGTGAAGACTAAATGAATAGAGATAAAAATGTCAATTACAATAACAACAAGAAGCCGAACGGCTTCAACACGGTAGCAGCAGAATGGGAAATAATTCACAACCTCTCCTTTAAGAGTCAGAATGTATGTAAGAGAATAGGAAATATTTAACAAATCAACAAAACATGTATATCATACTCACTCAATACAATACACTTAATGTGATTGTGAACAGAATAATGAATGTAAGTTCTTAATAAGTAATTAATAAACAATTATAAATGAAAATCTCAAGTATCAATTAAGGGCAAGCCTTTACCCTATCTGTACTAGGGTATTTTGGATCAACTTTGTACTGGGGGGGGGGCGGTTTCCCCCTAGTTATCTCAGAAACTTTACACGATAGGATAACCAAACTTGCTTGATACAAAGTATCTCCTGGTAATGGGCATTCTAAATATAACTTTGAAATTTAATAAGTGACGTGACATGTTACTTGGCAATGCGTTTCTGATAATTTTTCATGGAATGCAGCTTTTTCGTAAAAAGGGCTGTTTTTATTGAGAAATATCGTTCTAAAGCAGTACAAAATTTTTTTATTTGAAAAAGAAATGACATTCTAGCCAATATTCTTTAATTTTTAAGAAATTGGACAAAATTTTTACAAATAATCAACATTTTTTACTTCGTGTTGGGTACACTTAAAGTCAACGCTCATTATTCCAATGAAATAGGCATGGAAATAACCATAATTGTATATTTTCCTGTTGCTTAGGGTTTGCTCTTTGTGCAAAAGGCATTTTTGGAATTTTTTTACCAACATTTTAAGATTTATGACGTCATAAAGATGCATGACGTCATGCATATAATAATTAAGAAATAAGAAATAAAGTAAATAAATTATAAATCACATGAAAGCCCTTGATTTGATGAGTTGATCGGTGTATGTATCGTTCTGATTGGCCATCCAACCAAATATTTATAAGTAGAAATGTGAATTTATTTGTGACTGCCTTCCAAATATGGGCTTCTTGTTGTCACGTGACTAATTTAATTGTACCAAAATTTATGTCGTCATGTAGAGTATTAAATTTTCAGCGAGTTTTATCCTTAAGAATTTATGCTACAATAGATTTTATGTTACATGATACCGTTTTTATGCTACAATAGATTGTTTGGTAGGGGGGGGGGGCGAAAAACGCCCCCCAGTACATACAGATAGGGTTAAAAATGGAACAAAGCATATTGTTGATGTTTATTTATTAGCCCTCAGGAGGACGAAATTGAAACATGCTACTGTAGCATATAGTAATCCACTGTGCAAGCATAAGCTGGACAATAGAATCCATTGTATGAGGCTTTTGTTCCTGCGGAAAATACACGTCTCAGGACGCCAATTTTTCATGCGTCAGGCATAAGTTAGACAATAGAATCCATTGCATGAGGACCTTTGTTCCTGCGGAAAATACACGTCTCAGGACGCCAATTTGTAATGAGCTAGAAAAACATGAGCTAGGAATCCATGGAAACTATTGTAATGAGGGCGGGGTTCTACCTTTTGGGCGCGGTTCGACTTTTCGATTCCACTGGTTTTAAACACGTTATCAACTGACGTTGCGTGAATAACAATAGAGAAAAGAAATCAATTATTGTAAAGGTGATTATAAAAGGATTCTTTTTGCTAGCAAGGTGTAAGATTAATCAAACCAAGTGTAACTGAAATGAGCTGAACAAACTTTTGGTGGTACAGAATTTAAAAAGTGCTTTGAAAAAAGCAAACATGGCCAGTAACTAAAGCTTTCCGTCTGACACTCTTCAAAGTATACCCTTTAGAAAAATGACCAAAAAGAATGTCTTACGAAGCTATATACCCAGTCACTAAACAATACCAATCATTAGTCGCCTCTTTATTTGTATTTTTAGATCAATCATAGGGTATATAACTTCGTTGGCCATTATTCTAATGTTTAAACTCTGAGGAGTGTCAAACAAAACGTTTGAGATTGAGTTAGTGACATGATGATACGCTACTAATGATGAAATTAGGTCCATCAGACATTAAGAGACTGCTTTAAATATTACAAGAAAAAAGCTATGAGTACTATAAACCTCGTTTGATTGGTAAGAAAAACTTGATTTGGAGGCTAAACATAGGGACGGAAAAAATAACACAAATTATTTGCTTACCGATAAAATGCTGACATGTCTTTCCTTTGTACTCATCTGTACAGTCACATAGAAAATATGGTGCTTTATTGCTACTGTAATTGTCTTTACATTGGCCATTATTCTGACAGGGTTGCGATTTGCATGGTACGATTTTTTCCGTGCAGTTTTTGCCAGTGTAGTGTAGTGGACAGCTACAATTATAGGTCCAGCTGATTTTGTCCACATCAACACATTGCCCACCATTTTGGCATGGTTTGAATTTCTTGCAAGGTCCTTGATGTAAGAGTGATAATCAAATTAGATATTTCTTAGTAGCCGCAAATGTACTAAATTTGTCAAATTTATAATTATTTGATCATGAAAACAGAATTTGTTCGTTTGCCTTAAAATGTATGTACGGTCTATCCGCTATTGCATGTAATTTGTAGTATCTTGTGGAAATTGACAGTTATGGAGAAAGACACATTCTGCGATCGAAATAAGGAGTTGATATCTAAAATTTGCAAAACTTAATCCAAATAATCAACAAACTTAAGTCCCCTTATTAGTCAACAAACTTTAGTTCCCTCCTTGATCCATCACTGGGCATTCAACTTCCTACGTTTTTATGTTTGAAGGATGAAAGCATGATGTGGGGGTTTTCGGCAAACCGGAAGAAATAGACCTAGATAGATAGATATATAGATAGATACAGAGGCGTAGGAGGGTATTGAAAAGTGGGGGGCACATGAAAAAAGGGGCAATATAGAGAGCAAGTGCGCGGAAGGCGCACCCTCCTAGGGGGGTCCGGCGGCATGCTCCCCAGAAAATTTTGAATATAGAAGTAGCTACTTTGGCTCTTGTAGCCTCTTTCGGACTAAAATTCTTAATTACATAAACATATTTCCAAGGCAGTTGGTTGTCCTACGTAGCCTTTCAAGGTGTAAGGAAGGGGCAATTTTCAGATATAAAAGGGGCAGGCATGAGATTTGGCAGAAAAGTGGGAGTGGATTCAGTGGGAATCAGAGTGAACAAACGGTAACTGGGTTGAAATTAGTGGCGATTATATTCTGTTCATGGCGATTTCATAATCATATAGGCATGATCTCATCCTTCAAACATGGCTAATGGGTACCTTTAATTATGTTTGAAGGATGAAAACATGATGTGGGGGTTTTCGCAAACCGGATGGAAGATAGGAATCAGGAATGTTGTAACAAAAGATCTTGTAACAAAAGATAGGCATTTCTATTCTCTCTGTATACAATGAAAAGAATTCTTCATTGAATCACTGAGTTCCCTATTGTTCTGCCTCATGAACGAATTTAATGAATAGCTCCCGCTCTGCTGTACCTAGAAACGCGTTTCTTTTTTTGAACGAAGCCTTTTCTGCCCAAAAAGTGCAAGCCGTATTATTCTAAATGTTTTTGGTCCTGCAATGTGGTCAAAATTTCGATCTGCTCTTGATTTTCAGACATAATATTGTTTGTTGAACTCAACGAATTGAGTTCCTTTGTTCTACCAAAGTTGTACTCAATTACAAGCCACTTGCGTCAAAGCAATTTGACCATGTATCTCTAAAAGCTGGAACAAAGAACGGAACGATCGGGAACGAGCGGGAAACAGTGGTTTTCTGCAGAATGTGCGGCAACGGATGAGAATAAGTACGAACACGCACGAGGAAGCATGTAGATTAAGCGTAAATCAGAGGCAATTATCGCTAACAGGAGAAAACAAGGATGGTTAAGCGGCTAGGGAACAAAGTCGGATCTGGTAGGAATCAGATGTTTCGAGGGGAACAGCTGGATTTGGATTCAGTTGGAATCAGGTTAAAAATGCGAGAACAGGGCCCATATTTGTGGCAACTCTACTCTGTTCATTGCGATCTCCTAGGCACGATCTCATTCTTCAAACATGGCTAATGGGTACCTTTAATTCATTTCGGTCATTATTCTGACGTTTATGCTCTGAAAAGTGTCAGACGAAAAGCTTTTGCAGCATAGTTTACCTATGCTTATTTTATTCAAAGTAATTTGTAATGTTGATTAATACTTATGTTTAGATGGATAAAAATTGTAAGAAAAATAATGCTATTTACCTTGATTGTCGTAATAGTTCAATTGAAACCCGTAGTGAGACGACGGCGGTCCATCATAAACGATAAAAATTTCACTGCTGAACGGGGCTAAGTTTTGGTAATTTCCTGAGGTAACCGATTTGATTGGGGGCTTTGTTATGTTTGAAGATGAGTATATTTTAAAAGTAGAACCAATTTGAATGTTAAACCAAGTGAATTTCAGCTTTATTTCTGATGCTCCTCCTAGTTGTATCGAATAACTGCATATGATCTTTGAACCACAATAACCGACGTTGCACTTTGGAGATGCAATAACTCCATAATCATTCGAGAAATGAAGGCTGCAACCTGCAATGTGAGATTAAGCGATGATGTTAATCATCATCATTATGATAATCGGCAAATAGCATCATTCGGATCTATGCTGATCAAACATTGATCCAAAGGTGACGTAATCAAAACGTATTCTCTAAAAAGCCACAAGTCTAGACCGCAGAACATTTCATGTAATTTAGGCCCGCAGATCCTCGGGTGTTCCTGAAGATCCTGATGACCACGCCCTATGACCACGCCTATGACAAAACCCTTAATTATTTTATCATACATTTTGTAGACTTTAGTAAGCAATACTAAGATATGTCTTATCATTGATAAGTTATCAAAAGCGTTGATTTAAATTGAATGTTTTGAAGCTATAACGAGTAATGGTTTTAAATACAAACCGTGAACAACGATATCAAATCCCTTAGCCTGGACTTTACCATCAGTCTCAAACTTAAACGCAAAGTCCCTGTATTTTGTCAGTATGTCCCGATGGTCTCTTCCACATCGTTTGGCAGTAAGCGGAGGGATTGACAGCGATGTTTCGTTGAATGTCAGTGCGTCTTTCCTGCATCCATTGCTGCCTTCCAATTCAAATGATGAAAATATGATTCTGACATAATAATTGCTTATATCCTTAATTCTTTGCAATGCAAGAGTGTCTGATACATGGTATAAACAGCTTGTGTTGGTAGGATAGTCTGAAGGATATCCTGGTGACAAAATCCTATCACCACCTAAATAATAACCTCCACCGCATGCTGAAAAGATAAAAACAATGCAAATTCATAAAAATGAATGACCTCTTTAGCCAACAAATAATTTAGAACTCCAAAGGAAAATTCATGCTTTTTGAATAATGTATAAAGAGTTTATTCTGTTATTGCAGAATAGGAACTGTATGGTGGCCCACCGTTATCATTCAGAATAAACTGTTTTTAAAAATCTTTTTTGCTATTCAATTCTTTTTATTTTTAAAAAATTTTAATTTTTAATCATTGTACATTTTTTATTTATTTTTTTTTTTACTTTGTTTTCAATTGAAGTATTGAAATCCTTTTGCAAAGTATCGATTGCAATTTCGTTTTGCAAAAAAAAGTTCACAACAGCCCAGCGTTATCATAGTATACCATAATGCATTTTGTTCGCGTGTGATCGAGGCAGGTACATTTGGCGGGAACTTGCCCAGTTCAACGCACTCACTTCAAGTCGATTTGTGATCAAGTTTCTTCTTCACCTGAACTGAAAAAATGCCGTTGCCCAACAGAAAGCGCCAGTCCCTATGGGACGATTTGCAAGAAAAAATGAGTAATAAAAGAACAAAGGCAGAGGGGATGAAAAGGGCCAAAAGTTCAGCGCCACATGAAATAATTGTGCAAAAGCTTTCTTCCGATCCTGATAGCAGACAGACCTATCGGCCGATGCAACCACGAGAATTTGTGGATTTCCCATTTGAAGATATGACGTTATCAAACTTAAAGAGTGCATGTGCAGCTCATTTTAATGTCCCCGCGACTTCATGCGATGTCTTGGTCTCTAACAAAGGCCCATCATGCAATAACATAGGGCAGATACCTCATAGAAAGGACAGGGTAAGCTAATAAGTGTGTTATTGCTCAATATAAAATATACACGCTAGCGAATCTATAATCACTAAAACTGTGGTGGATCTTCTGTGGTGGTACTTTCTGCATACTTTGATGATTGTTATTGCTTACTGTGGTGGATAATCACTACTGTGGTGGGTTACTAGGCTTAATATGGTGGGTTACTATGCTTACTGTGGTAGTAGTTTTAGAGTGATTATAGATTCGTTAGCGTGATATAGATATCCACAATCGTGGACATTTTTTAGTATTCGAGATGTACTTTAAAACGCATAAAATCAATACCACAAACACCAGGAAGATGATCAATTTATTGGGTTTATCTAAACCCCATCGTCATCTAGTGACAACTTTTCTTTTCTTCTAGGTATACCTCGTCCGTTTTTTACATGGTCTAGAAGCAGATAATGCAATTAATTCTTCAATACTGCAGGTGCCTGCCTTTTCCAAAAGCGAGTATGGTGTGAAACATTTATCAAATATGTCAACAGGCAGTACTGTTACCATGCAAAAGAATGTACAACTGAAATCAGAGTTACCAAAATCTGTCTCCATCAGTGAACTGTTGCGTGCAGGGAAGCTGGTCACCCCAGTGAAAAAACGCCAAGTCTTCCTTACTCTTGAAAGTTTTGATATTCAAGATCAAGAGTGGAAAGAGCACACCAAAGTTGAGTGTTCTGTTGATACAGAGAAATTTGCTGAAGGTGGTTTTCGCAATGCATTTAAATGCTTTCAGCTGGGTGGAAGTCTTGGGTGCAAAAATTGGGTTCTTAAATTATATAAACTGAATGCAAAGAAAACAATTGAGGAAGATCTTCACACAACAATTGAGGCACATGCTCGTAAACAAGTTCAAATGCATGAAGTGGCCCGGTACTTGACCAAGAAATGCAAAGTAAAGGCAGGACCATCATTTGGCCAAGCATTCAAATATACCAAGGTTTACTATACTAAAATTGATGGAGAACCAGCATCTATTGAAGAGTTGTTACCTGGCAATTTCGTCAAATACATTAACAATAATGGTTATTGTTCTGATATCCCGGTGCACCTAACCAACAATGAAAAAGAGGTATATGAAAAGGCTCAAACTCTGACTCACTTCAGCCACCAGGAAACTAAAGGGCAAATGATGCTTATGGATATACAGGGATCTGGTTTTGCTTTGTCAGATCCTGAAATTGCAACATCAGTGCTGTATGATGAGGCAGTAAATAGTGAACATGAACTGCTATTTTGTTGTGGCAATTTGTCCATTGTTGCAATGAACAATTTTGCTGCTGCACATCAATGCAATAGGTTCTGTGAAATGCTAGGCTTGCAACCATTTTCACAGACAGATTTGGAATACATTTAATCTTTAGACGTTTTAATTCCATATAGACATTTAAATTCAAATTGTTGTGTTAGATGTTTTGTTAATCAATTTCACGAATGGGCCTTTGCAGAGGATTCTGTAATTTGTAAGGCACCTAGTTGTTATATTTTATCTTCCAAATTATTGTAATGCTACTTGTCATTTTATTATAGTTATATTTGGTTCTACATGGTCACAGGTTAAAATTATTTTGGTATCTCTAGACCATAGCATTATAATGTTCCTTTAAAAAAATATATGTATCTGCAGCATTCTTCGGATGAACCATGTTTACATGTGGAATGATTCCCTCACATTTGACTCTCATCTGTGGGTTCAAATAATCATTGCCATAGTCCATTATCCCTGAAAGTTCTGCAATTTCATTTAGTTGTTGAAGAGATACTGATTTACCTGAAAGTGAGCAAGAAATAAGTATACATCTTAGGCAGTTCTGATTGCAATTTGATAAATTTGTTTCTTATATTTTTATTACAGTTTTGTAGTCATACTTGAAATTAAGCTTAGTATTCAAACAATTATCTCTTGCTGGGCTTATTTTATGAAAAGTGCTGTTTTGCCTTACTTTGTAATAAGCTGCTCTCCTTGCCATTCTTCATATGACATGATAGGACAGAAATTTGTGTTAGCAACTAGTGCATTTATATATTTACCACAGTCTTGAGCACCATAGTTCTCTGGGAAACTATACAGATGTTCTGGAATCCCTTTTGGAAGTTGGGCATCTTTCTGTCTACGAACTCTGTGAGTGTTCCAAGAGGTGCAAAATGTGTCCATTTCCTTTTGTATTACTGGCACAAAGACAAAGGCAAGCAAATCCCTGCAAACATATTAAGTATTTTTTATTCAAGGCAGTGTGCTCACCCCCATTCCATTCATAATTTGGTATGGAAAACCCTCAACAATGATCAGAACTTTATATTGATTGATATGTGATAACTCCAACTTTTCGTATTTCAAAAGAATTTCTTACCAACCCAAGATTGATTGGGCCAGACAACGACTGAATAAGCTTTTACCCACGTACCTATCAGTGGCATCATTTGCATCATAGAAACCTTGTTCAAGAAGTCTCCTTAACTGCCTTTTGAAATACTTCTCCAGTTTAAAATGTAGTTCACGCCACCATCTTTCAATCTGCCAAAGTAAATGTCCAAAATACTAAAAGCCCACCGCAAAGATAGCAGGGAAGTGGCAGATTATCCTAGGCTCCATTACGTCAAGCTGTGGGGGACGCTAAAAACAAGCTTTTTTCTTGTTCTAATAAAAATCACAATTTACCTTGTTACTTGTGGAAGGGCCATAACAGACTTCATCTTGAGGCTTTTCTGTGTCACCTGCACGTTCCCGAAGAAATGAGTGCATTGTTGCCATAATTCCTGTTTCAGATCCTCTATCTAGTCTCAAACGTTGCGGCATAACTACAATGCAGAGAAGTATAAGTCAAAAACCATTTAATTTAATTATTACATAGAATAGTTTTAGAGTAAGGAAAGCACAGTATTAAAATTGGTTAATAAACTGATATGTACAGATATTCCACAACCATGAACACAGTTAGCATTTGGTCATATAGTATTATTTCTAGATCTGCATCTATCTGCATGATGAAAAATTGCATGTAAAAGTGGAAGTAAATTATTATGATTTTTTCATGGTGCTTACATACCTTGTTTTTCTTGTAGAAAATTAAAATACCAGCGTGCAATAAGTTTGGGATTCGAGTTGGAAGTCCAAAGTCTGAGGTACATAATGCATCCACTAAAGACATCCTGACAACCATAAACTGCTAGTGGAAATGTATCCCGCATAAAGTCCATCATTTTGTCATGCCCATCAGCTGAGAAGGTGTGGTTTGGACCCTTAAAATTTTAACATGAAAGGAATAAGATAAGATGAATTGAATGGTTCTGTTTGCTTAGAAATTTACTCTCCTATTTAAGCATAGCATGTCTGGTAAAGTTAGATTGATGCTCACCAAAGATGTGAATGTACCAACAGGACCCCTTTTTCTCTTTTGTTTCAAAAAATTATTTCTCCCATGTAGACCGTCTGGATCATCCAGCGTCATGACATCATATACAAGGTTACGTGGCACGGCTAGGCCGTGCTGCTCTCGTAGTCTTTTGTGCATAGCACGATAGCCTAAAAGCTGACCAGGACCATTCCTCTCTTCTTGGAACGCTGTCCTCACATGCGCTACATCTGTATTGTAATCGATATATTTGATACTGAAGTGCTTTAATCGCCGACTCAAGGTAATCAAGCTCCATGCATATTGAGGATAGTCCCTTCTCATAAAATCCAAAATCTCTGATCTTCGGAAGTTTTGTTGCACATACACTCGCATCTGCTCTTCAAGTTCCTTATCATCCATCCACTCTGAATTCCTTTGGTATGTAGCCATGTTAATCTGGATATGCAGGTATCTTCCCTGTTGTGCATGAAGTCCAGTGATCAGTGTTCTTAGAGATCCACGATATGTTCCCGCCAAATGTACCTGCCTCGATCACACGCGAACAAAATGCATTATGGTATACTATGATAACGCTGGGCTGTTGTGAACTTTTTTTTGCAAAACGAAATTGCAATCGATACTTTGCAAAAGGATTTTAATACTTCAATTTAAAACAAAGTAAAAAAAAATAAATATAAAATGTACAATGATTAAAAATAAAAATTTTTTAAAAATAAAAAGAATTGAATAGCAAAAAAGATTTTTAAAAACAGTTTATTCTGAATGATAATGGTGGGCCACCATAGAACTGCAATGTTTTACATATGTAAGATCAAATTGCAACTTGAAATTGACAAAAGCTATTCCTAGCCTGTTTGTTATGTGTGTTTGTTTGTCACCTGCTTAACATTTTCCTCTCCATGTAAAATTTGGTCAATACTCACGCACTGCTTTTATGTTAAAACCTTTAGCATTTGTGCTCGCATCAGTCTTGAATATCAAGTAAACAGTTTTTGAATGAGATACATATGACCACGCCCGAGAGGTATAACTTCCACACATCGTGGTCTTCAGAGTTTGGCTTGAGACACTATTTTCGTAGATTTTCAAACTATCTTTTGCACATCCCAGGCTATTTTCTACCTCGAAGACTGACAGATAAAATGTAATACGGTTGCCATTAAGAGCGTGAACTTTGTAACAAGTAATTTTGTCGTTTGGATATAACATTGGATGGCCTGGGCTTGAAATCCATTCTCTTCCAGTGTAGTCCGTGCAGCTTGAAGTATCTATAAAAAAACGTCATGGTTATACATAGAACATTAATAAATTTATCATGGGAGATTTGCTTTCTTGCATCAAGGGGAAATAAAATAATAATAATAATAATAATAATAATAACAATAATGATAATGAAAAGAATATTTTGGTGAAAGATATTCCATCTTCATTTTATGGATAACCTGATGCTTTACGCCAAAAATGAAAAAGAACTTGACACATTTGTATTTTTTAATCTGTTATATTTGAAATATTAAGTTAATCTGTTTGGAACTCGACATCAAATAACGAGCAATGGTTAAATTGATTAGAGGTCCCATTGTGGAAAGTTCACGCATACCTTTACCAAATAGAGCACAGATTAGATCTTTGGAGCAGAGTGAGAAGACCAAAGAAGTGAAACAAGAGATCAAAAATGAATGCCTTGACACCAAAGGTGTAGGAGTGGTTTGAAAAGTGGGGGAAGGGGCACGTGAAATAAGGGGCACCTCAGTAAACATTTTTAATGTTAATGCTACTTGAAATGATTTGGCAAAAGCGTGGGAGGGCACGTGCCCCCCTGCCCCCCGGCTCCTGCGCTACTGCTTGGCAAAAACTGCAGTAACAGGAAATGTCGGCCTTGAAGTTTAAATGGTTACTTACCAAAAGCATTGACGGTATAAATGCCAACGAAGATAGGGAAGACAGTCTTGTAAAACGAGATAATGGTCGCAAGCAACATGACATTTGGCTCTTTGAAGAGAAAACCTCAGCTGTAATGTAAAATATATTGATAAGCACTGTGAATATGATTTTCTGTGAGAATTTTCTTTTGAGGCACCTCTCTAGGGTTTCTCACTTTGAGCGGAGAAATTGTTTTAAAAAAATCACTTGAAAAATATAAAGCAAAAGAGGTCATTAAATCTCTGATTGGCTTTACTTCTTTGGAGCTTGAGCAGATTTCACCTTTTTCAGCCAATGGTAACTCATCGATTTTCAGCTGCACTATGTAGATTTACATAAAGTATCTATCAGCGAAGAGATTTTACCTTAAGACATGTTTACTGAGTCAGAACAAATCCAATAGTCAAATTGATAGTCTCGCTTTTAACATTAAAAAAATGTCCATGTTCTCCCGCCAACGCCTACTCCTTAACACTTAGATCAAGAGTGTTCACAAGAAGTATAAGATTTTCGCAAACATAGTTAACACAGGCATCTACCTGAAAATCTAAACCCGTCATGCGCAAAGAGTAGTCCCATTTCATATGCTGAGTTGAAATGTGCATGTTGAGGTGCTTTACTCATTCACTACTAAGATGAATACCAAATCTACAAACTCCATTTATCTAAGCTTAACCAAGTGGTTTCTTGTCTTCAAATTGTCACTGATGTGACGGCATCATATAAATTTTTACATATACACAAATGATGAAGTGTTAATGAAAACACCACATAGATATGACATGGATGAATATGAAAAATTTTAGTTGCCACAAGTTGCTGTTGACGTGATTGATTTCTGGTCCAGTGTCACTGTGGAATACTGAAGGAATTATGATCGAAAGTTTTTAAGGGGGAAAAGGTCTTCCCGTTTCATTCTTTGCAGTTGGAATCTTGATGGAAATCTAGAGAAACGTGTTTTTGCAGGGAATAATGACGATGAAGGAAAAATGACAGGCGTTCAAGTTAGTTCGTTTACAAATTACAGTGCTGTTTTCCATATCGTTGACTGCATCGTTGATACACGCGCTTCTTCGATTCGTTTTTAGATTGAAACACGCGCTTCTTTGATTCGCTTTTTGATTGGAACACAAGCTTCTTCGATTCAACTTAGGTTTTAAACACGCGCTTCTTCGATTCGCTTTTAGATTGGAACACGCGCTTCTTCGATTCTTTGTTAGATTGAAACACGCTCTTCTTCGATTCATTTTTAGATTGAAACACGCGCTTCTTCGATTCGCTTTTAGATTGGAACACGTGCTTTTTCGATTCTATGTTAGATTGAAGCACACGCATCTTCGATTCATTTATAGATTGATATAGAGATATCTGAGAATATGGAAGAGGCGTGTATCTCTCAGCGTGCAGCAAGCAATAATTAATATAACTATTTACATGAAGTACTTAAACAAACAAGCATAATTAACATAATAATAATAATCACTTAATCACTACATCGCTCCCTTGTTTTTTTTGATTTTATAACATAAGCAATGTCCTTGTCAAAAGTTTATTATTTACACTTTCAAGTTCGACGGTACAGCAAACCCAAATCTTGCGACTGGTAGCTATACGTGACCTTTGTGATCTTCTAGGTGTATCACTTTCCTTGATGGTAATTCAGGTAAATGACCTCGAATTTTTCTGTTGAACAAAAGTTCACTTGGTGATACTTTCGTTGTTGAATGTGGCGTTGTCCTGTACGTCAATAGAAATCGCTG
>JAADKT020365525.1:0-14527 GCA_011763395.2 Chrysaora chesapeakei
GCTATATCGTAAAAACGTTTCAACAGCATCCGATCACGAATCATCCGACGCCGAAACCTTGTTACGAGCTTAGTAATTTCGCGAATTATACCTCGATAGCGAGTAATGCGACTAATTCGTCAATCGCTGGCGATAGCACGACAGAGCTGGAGCACCCTTGCTATTCATTGATGACTACAATACTCATTATAATGACATTCTTTCTCGCGTTTTACTTCAGAAAGATCCGCGGGAGCCGATACTTCTCGCTGAAAATACGACACATTATTAGCGATTTTGGCGTAATCATTGCTGTAATGATCGTAATAACATTTGATAACCTGCTGGGTGATGACTTCACGAAGAAACTCTCGATAAAGCGAGACTATTTTTCAAGAGACTGGATCGTAAATCTGATGGGCGAGGAACGAGTTATGTCTATAGGCCATATATTTTTAGCCATTCTGCCAGCGTTCCTAGTTAGCATCATTCTTATTATGGAGACTGGCCTGACAGCTGTGATTCTTGATAAAAAAGAGAATAAATTCAAAAAGGGATTCGGATATCATCTTGATTTGCTGATCGTCGCGTGTTTAGCTGTGGTAAGCTCAATTATCGGGTTACCATGGATGTGCGCCTCCCCAGTCAACTCTATATCTCATTTCCACACGCTGACTGTACTAAGTTCGACGCATGCGCCTGGTACCAATCCGTACATCATCAAGGTAAAGGAACAACGAGTGACAAACATTATGATACACGTACTAATCGGCGGGTCAGTTTGGTTTATACCGATGCTGGAACGCATTCCAATGGCGATTCTTTTCGGCGTGTTTCTATTTTTAGGATTTACGTCATTATCGCGAATGGAGTTCATCCACCGACTGCAACTGCTTTTCATACCATACAAGCTGCATCCAGACACAAGATTCGTTCGCAAAGTTCAGACGAAGAAGATACACCTCTTCACTCTAATCCAGCTACTTTGTCTCGTTGTTCTGGCGATTGTCAAAGAAACAAAGTTTGCCGCTGTTTTTCCGTTTCTTATTGTCTGCCTCGTTCCGCTGAGACGATTTCTAAGAATTGCGTTTACGGAAGAGGAACTGGAAGATCTTGATAATGAAGAGAATGAAGATGAATTTGCGATTTCTAATGAATTTGAGATTGCCGACCAAACTGCCTGTGTTCCTTTACGATAGTAATGTTTAGACTGCTTAGTCTCCATAGCTTAGCAATATTATAGTGCAGACCATCTTTGATTAAGTTGTAGAGAATATGATATAAAGTTATCATCGTCGTTGTCTTCGTTGTATATTTTTGTGTTGTCGTGTTTAACTTGATTTAAGGTTACAGGAATGTCGCTATTTCGGCATCCTGAAATTCTGTACAACACACAGACTGAAACGATGTTTCGCTACATGACAAAAACAATAAGTTTAATAAGCTGAGCATTAGCTGACTTGCACGCATACATGTGCAATACAAGCCTCTATTCTATATCATGTCGAAAACGTTCACGAGGCTCTTTGCAAGCTCTTTGCGCAAATGCCGCTCTGTTGTTGTTGTTGTTGTTGTTGTTGTTGTTGTTGTTGTTGCTTTATTTTGAGTGGGTTGTTATTTCTAACTTTTTCAGCTAATTAACGCCTACTATACATGCCGCATCTAGGCATGGGACCCCTAGTTTAACGTCCCTTCCGAAGGACGGTCTTGTCACGCTCAGGCAAATTCATACACATCGTATTCAACATAAATCTCACTACGTATTATCGTTGAAAATTAAATTCTAATCGACAATATTTGTTTACATTATTGAAAGTGCAGCAAAATATATTAAATAGCTAAGCATCTCTATATGCTGCCAAGATAATGAAATGAAATTATCACTGACAGCCAACTAACAGCATTTCAGCAATGTAAAAGCACTGTGAACCTGGGTTCGCTACTGCATTAATATGTGAAATTTATACTTTTTTCTTTGGTTTAAGGATCATCTCCGTAATTAGCTAATACAGTAAATGCAATAATTTTCAATCATATCGCCCAAGGTATCGCTCTCGAAGCAATCAAATTGCAGTCATGTCGCACTCGACCCGATTTGAAATTCAAACAGATCAAGAAACAAATCTTAATCTTGTACGAGTACTGTATGGTATATACAGAACTGTTATGGCCTTTCTTTCACCGAGACACTAATCTGCACAGTTATTCAGTCTCGAATGAAAGCCGTAGCACGTAATAAACCTAGTCCGGCAAAGATCCGTTATAGGATTGGCATATGGGTCTTAAACGAGTACTGTACCGTTTGTACAAAACCGTAATAGCCTTTCACAGCATCGAGACCCTTATCTATTGAGTGTGGAATGAGAGCCTTTACATATAATCAACCGAATCCGGCAAGGATCCGGAATCGGATCGGCAAAGAATTCCCCATTTTCCTGTCTTATGAGGATCTTTTTTAATAAATGCCCATCAGTCCTAACATCGGGTTTCTGTCGTAATAGCAGCATAGCGTTTGCTTCGTGCCTTGTTGATTGCGTCCTACTTTCATACCGTATTCTTCAATAGCGGTAATTCTATTGAATATATGGCATATAATAGTCAATCGATTTATGGCATATATAGCACATTTAGTCCATTGATCCTATAGGATAATTGGGTAATCGAAATGCCTCTAGTACCGCAATAATTTCAATGCGTTATGGTGTAAACACTGTAATCATTTCGATGCGTTATCACGTCGGGGCCTTGCTCAGCTATTGTCACACAGTCATAAGCACTCAGCACTTCTTAACCTAACAGCCTTCTGTTAAACCTCAATTCAACTTTAATTAACTGTTCTACAATAACTAACCTATCATAATCTGATTCATTTTCTGCTTTCAAATCTAACCTTGCTGCTTGTAAATATACCTCGCCATGGATGTTTATCTCTGGGTGTTTGCTTACGACGGTGCACATTGAACACTGGCTGGTTCTTCATCAGAATCACTGTCACTCTCGCTTAAATCAATATCATCATCGTCGTCATCGTCGCTGCTATCGCTCTCCTCGTTGTCGCCATCTGGGTTCCTTGATCTTCTTTGCTCACGTGATCGAATCTGAAAACAACAACAACAGAATTCAGTTGATTATTAGCATTAGGCCCTGGCCAAACGACCCAACAGAAATTTGCTTGTCAAGCGCAATGCTTGACCGTTTAAGCCGGGTGCAAACCGTGCCAACATGTTGGCCAACATCGCCGCCAGCATAGATGTTGGCCTAATAAACAACATGTCGACTAAAAAATGTTGGTCAACATTTTCATCGATTTGATAAAAATTAATGTGTTGGTACGGTCTACTATGTCTCGCCAACATGTTGGCACAACATGTTCAATTTCGGTTGTTATTTCGGAGACCTTGAAAATGAGAATGGATTTGAACTGGCGGTTTGAGTTGGACCACGAGTTTTTTCTTCTTCGTCGTCAACCAAAAGAGCGAGCATCAAACAAACAGCTGCTTCCATTTGGCCATGTTTGCGAAAGATTATTTGTAGATGACGTCAGCAACCAAAAACATCTCAGATCAAAAAATGTCGCTTGTCAAACATTTCTTGCTTGCATCAAGGAAAAAATGTTTTGAATTATTTCCAAAAGCATTGTGCAACAAATAGAGCTTATTTTATCTTGCCAAGCTATGTTTTGTAACGCGGCCAATCAGTCAAACACCGGTCAAACATTGCTTTTCAAGCAAATCCCAAATGTTTGACCAACAATGTTTGACTGTTTGGCCAGTACCTTACAGTTTAATATATATGTTGTGAGTATCCATGCTTAAGTTACGAAGAGACACTATTGAACGCTATATGTACGATTGTTTAAGGTGGAGGATACTAATCAGCAACGCCGCCGGGTTTGGCACCTAACGATGATGACGAAAGTAGAAAATTCAATTTCTCATCGAATAATTGTGTGTTCTAGTAGGCTTTTTCCACTCCTTTTGAGTGCGCTTGGTGTCCGTACCAATTTGGATCCGATCTAAGGCGTTTACACTGGATACAAACAGAGCCAGAGAAGGGCTGGCTCTACTCAACAGGTCCAGAACTGCCTCTGAATACGGGTCGAGGAGACCCCGTGTACTAAACAGACCAAAACTGGCTCTGGGTCGGACCAGGGCCGATCCAGTTTCCCCTCATGTAAAGGTGTAAAGGCGTGGCCAAACTAGGAGACATGTCGCGCGCGAAATTGATGTCCCCTCGGTGTCTCCCAGTTTAACCATCTCCGAAACTTTGTAGCGCGTGACGAAATTTGTAGCAAGAGACACGCAAATGTTTTTGGAGACAACAGAAACATTTCTGGTCTCCGCGACTCGGGGAACATGTTGCTCGCTTGTCACTCGTATGTTTAGCCACCCTAAGGGGCACGCCGAATGCAGTGACATGTCTCCTAATTTAACCATAGCTTAAGACGTTACAATATGGTTACGGGATAGCGAAAAGAACAGAAATATTATTGGTCATGATCTCTTCGTCTGTAGCTTTCGGGAGTTTAAACGTCAGAAATAGGCCAAAACAACTGATTAATATATGAAACTTGATTTAAAATGTACCTGTCTTCTTCGAAAGCGTCGAAACATCATGAATAGAATTCTTTCATCAAATGGATTCGACTGCATTCCAGAGTTCTCTGATTCTCTTTCATCACTGTTCAGTTTGATTTGCTACAAAAATCATGTATACGTTAAATGTCTTTAGACTTAAATAATCTTTAAAATTCGTTAAACTTAATCTACAGGGTGGCCCAAAAAAGGGAACCCCCTTAGGTAAATAATTTCTGAATAATTTTTCTCATGGACGAATTTTATAAAATTTATACCAGATAATATTCAAGTCAAGTGCAATATCGTATAGAAATATCTTGATGATAAGAGCTTCCATCTTGGCACAATTAGACATTAAATTCATGCAAAATTGTCGTGGAAATTAATGCATGGTCAGTCATATTAGAGAAGTGTATTGAGCTGGATTGAGGACATTTTGAATATCATTTGACTGAAAGAATGAGTTATTGATTTTTCTGTTTTGTTGCAAAAGGATATAAGGTTGCATATTTTGTTACAGTACGTTTTTGGATAGAAAAGTTTTAAAGTCAATTTATTCAGAGATGCTAAGTACACGAAATATCTCACTTGAGTTGAATATCATGTAGTATTAATTTCATGAATTTCCTACTTAAAAATAAATTATTTATAAACTATTTAGCTAGGAGATTCCTTTTTTTGGGCCACCCTGTTTATAGAAATTCTCCTTTGTACCTACCTTTTCTAGTCCATTCAGATCAGTAACCTGTCCTGTTGGTGTCCATATTTTGACATCATGGTCGAGACCACTCGTAGCAAGGATGCAGCTTGTTGGGTGCGGTTCAAGCACATTGACCTACAAGATTGAACAGACTGTGATCAAAAAAGCAAAATCCGTTCTCGTTAAATACTATACATGGTCCAAATACACGCCTTTTTATAAGGAACAACTTTCACGCTATCAAGCATAATAACCCATCACAGTAGTGCTTATCCACAGCAGTACGCAAAAAACACCACTACATCAAGCATAATAATCCACCACATTAACATAATAACCCACCACATCAAGCATAACAACCCACCACAGTAGTGCTCATCCACCACATTACGCAAAATACACCACCACAGTACGCAAAATATACCACCAAAGTAATGCGGTTCCATCAAAATAGTGCGTTTACATTTGCTAGCGTGACTTGAAAAAAAACCTACATGTAGAAGGTGGAAAAATAATACTGTTATAAATTGTATGTTACGCATGTATCAAAGTTTTCTTTCAGTAGTTTCCAGCTTTGCTCACATACAAGTGTCTCTTTATAATAGTCATCATACTACAAATATGCAGTTAAAATTAAGAACAATTAAGGAAATTTGTTACTATACAATTTAATCGAAAGAGGTCAGAAAATAGGAACTTTTGGAACTAGACCTTGAGCACTTTTCTTTTTAAAATAAAGACGATGTGTGCTACAAACTCGTTAGATTTTCGTAACGTCAAAAAGTGAATCCTGGAGCTGAACGTCTTTCGTTTATAATTCCTTTGCATTTGCGCTGCAGATGCACCCGTCAAAATATATGAATTGTGTCAAATCTAAATGTTGAGTCATGAATGACCCGGGTGTGCATTGTATAAGGGAAAGATCAACCGTATTATTTTCATGAAAAATGTATGATGATAGTTACCAGCTAAGCAAATCGAACCTCAGTGCACGGAGAGACAAGGCAAATTTATCCTCGTGGCGAGTTGCCTTCTGTTGCTCGTTGTTCTCCAGTTGTAGGTAAAGCTGAAAGACTTGCCTCTCAAGTACCTAGCTTTCGCTCAAATTTAATTCAATAGCGATAACTGTGACTGAAGTAATAAGTTAAGCTATCTGGAACAGTTAGCAGGATTAAGCCAGTAATGTGGGAGGTCGGAGAATGAGCAGGGGTTCGAGAGGTTGGAAAATTATTTTTCCTTGAGCTGGACGTCTGGTTATAGTCCTGTTTCGCTTGTGCTTTTGATGCCCCCGTCAGAATATCTGATTTGTGTCAGATCTAAATGTTGAGTCAATGAGCCGGGTGTGCATTGTAGAAGGGAAAGATAAACTTTATTGTACTCACCACTCCTGTGTCATCTCCTTGTAGATACTGGACGATCTCTTCGCTTTCTCTATCCCATAGGAAAACATGTCCACAGTCACTACCACTGACAACATATTCACTCTTCGGACCAAAGAAATTCACTCCTTTCACTGTAATGGAAAAAATCTTATATTATAGCATTTCTACCTGCACTTTTTATAAGGAATCTTTGGTCTGAATTGAGGCTGGAGTTACTAAATCCAACAAAAACGAGGCTGAAAGTTCCTTGTACTGTTCCCCATCGTGAATGTTTTTGAATACTAATTTTTACAGCAAATTCATTTAAACTTGCTTTGTTTCTAACTTAAAATCTAACTGGGGTTTTGGGGTTTTGGGGACAGTACGATAGGAAATTTGTTGATATATCTATATAATTGTACAAACCATATTGTTCTTGAAAAAAGTTCTTTTCTGTTTATTATCCGAGCCTTAAAAGTTACTCATAAAGGTGTTACTTAAAAAAAATCGTGTAAACATGTGCTCTGTGTTCAAGTTTGAAATCTTGCAAATACATTCAGAAATATCAATAAATTCGCTAATAAAGCGATTTAAAAAAGTATAAAGAAGGGTATTTACCAGTTGCTGAGTTCCTGTGACCTGTATATCGATGTATATAGTTGGCATCTGAGCTATAAAATTAACAATAAACGTATACAGTTAACAGAAAAATGAAGCTATACTCTTGACTATAAGATAATGAGTTGGACCTGAAAAAACGAGGGTGAGACCTTTCTAAAAATTTAATAAATGGTGGTTGGGAATTCTGACTCCGGAGTTATAATTGTATCTTCTAAATCAATAAGGCTTGACCAGGGTCCCCTCAACCAGAAAAAGTTTTCTCGGATGAAAAATCTAGGGAAATTTCTAGATGGAGGTCCCAATAAGCTTGGGAGTAAGAAAATTTTGAAAAGTTTCGAGACCTTCCCCGTTCATTTGCGTTTTAGAGCATCTTACTGAAGGATTTTTTAGGGAAAACGACTTGCAGAGGACCGAATCTAGAAGGTATGAATCGAATCTAGAAGAGGAGAAACGAATCTATAACGTATGAAACGTTGTGATAATATACCTCATTGTTGAATCGAACAAGTAGATATCTTCATCGTTATAACTTGCAAGAATTTCTGTACAAAGTATTCAAATAACCTTTAAGTATAAATGCTAGGAGGAAAAATCGTGTTACACGTATCGAAGGCTATATTGAATAGTCCGAGATGTCTTGATATTTCCAAGGGTTTCTTGTAGAGAGAATACTAGGTAAAACCGGAAATACACGCAGTTTTTTTTATAAGCAACTTCGCTCGGGCCTAGTTCAAACAGTTGCTACTTTTTGGACTTCTTATGGCCACGTTTTAGTAGCAAAAGTTGCTTAGTAGTTGCTTAATTCTAACTATACTTTTTGCCCTAAGAATAGTATAGAGGCTAGAAAACAGCAACATTTGGGGTTATCCTATAGCTTTTTATGCAACTTAACGCTAAAACACCTACAATCCTGGCCATAAGGTGTTGCGAAAAAAGTGAGTTTCCTTCATTTTGTCACTTACTTCAGAAAAAACAGCCTAATTTTTGAAAATCCCTCCTCCCCCCATCTCAATGTTGTTTCTTTATGAAGTACAGTAATGGAAAATGAGGGAAGAAATATCAACAAACAACATTGAGTTTGGGGGAAGGGGGATCCCTAAATAAAATTATTTCTGTTTCTATAGAAATTCTCAACCCTTATGGCGAAGACCTAAAGCCTTCCATTTTCAAGAAATTGCATTTTTTTAAGTCCGGAATCGTAGGCCTGCGAAGTCTATTTTTCAGAATCCATGAGAGATGAAAGTCCCAAAGAATACATCAATAGGCGTCTTTTGCTTCAGTGTTGTTAAGTACACTCATTTTTGATAAAAGGAACTGACTATAAGAAACTATATATGGCTTTTAGTTGAAAAACACTGCACTACAAGAAACGTTGTCTTTACAGGTGGTGTTCAAAGCTAAAGAAGCCTACTATATGGCTCAGAGCAGAGTTTCTAATAAAGAAATGAATTTATCCGACGTCCTACCTGATCCATTGTAATTATAAACCAAACATGTAATATTAGCATGGAATGAACTTTTCTCCTGGAAAAAAAAGCAAAAGACATATATTTATCCAGAAAACCAATTTAGAGTTGCAGATACCGGGGGGAGGGTACTTCCACTGTTCGTTATACTTATAGACGTGCCGCCCAAATGGGTAACTTTTTCAGCGCCAATTTCCCTGCATATTGGTTGATTTTTCGTAAAGAATCTCTTCACATGGGTAGTAAAATATATATAACATTTTAGACATGCATTGCTTTGAAAAGCCTGATAAAAAGTGCATTTTAGTTTTCAGCGCAAATGACTTTTCGACGCATTTAGAGTTGCCTCAGGCATTAAATTGGGTTCAAAAATTTGAGATACTGGCACAAATGGGTAAAAAATTTCGTTGTTGTTTCTTTACATGGGTACACCGAGAAACAGAGTTTATCGGTAGCGAGAAACAGAGTTTATCGGTAGACATGGATGGGATTGGAAAAACTGGGCGGCACGTCTAGTCATTTGAACAATGAAGTACCCCCCCCCCCCCGGGTACCGGGGCAGATACCACCACGATAACAATATTAGTTGCCACAGAAGATAGATATGCGAGCAATGCCCTCTCAACACCAATGGATAAACAATTGAAGGTCTTTCCCTAATTTTACAAGTTTAATGTCAAGCGCAGAATTCATCTATGAAAATGTTAAGTTCATACTTTTAAGTGATCAGGGCAAAACTTCTTTAGAATTCCATCTTCTTTTTCCTGTAGCAAAACAGAGCGATTTGAACGTTAATATCTTTAATAGATAACCACCTCTTATCGTGACAACCGTTTGATATTTAAGGGTAAAGAAGCCTTGAAAACAGAAGAATTTAAACAAATAATTCACAAATCATACCTCAGCAACCTTTCTTCTATCAAAAACCCTGCAAAAAAGAGTAGAAGAATCCTAAGAATTTTTTAATCTTAAAAGTTCTACCTCTAGAAGTTAGAAAGCCTGGTGTCAGAAAGGCTACGTGGACGTGGACTTCTTTACTCTTGTCAAAAACTATATTTCTTTGACTCCCTTAAAAAAATAGCGTTCGTTTCACGGATGGTTTTAATTTCGTTTACGTTTTTTGCATTTTCTTTGTTTCGGTTAATAAACGAAATAGAGAAGTTCCTCTAGACTGAGCGACATCTTGAAAAGAAACGATCGTTTGCTCGCATCGTTGGTAAAACATGTCAGGCTGCTTTTATCAGCACAGGTTTTTCTAAAAGTAACCCTTTTAAATTTGCAGTCTGTTTTGAGGGCACCTACTAAGGTTTAAAACAATGTTAAATCGTTAAATGAAAAAGAAAGATTGCCCATGCTTTTTTTCTCATTTGCCGTTTTGTGTCGTTTCTCCGAATTAAATATTGTATCAACTTTCCTCGATTCGACAAAAGTATCTATGGATCCGGCGGGGAGCCTGTTGTCAGTCCTTTCCTTCGGCATAATTCTACTTGTATCCAAGCAATAATACACTATTACTTGGACACTAGTTTGATATGTGAGGTATAATATAAGAATTAACGAAATCATTATGCAAATGTTTCTGCCTACCTTGCAAATTGGTCTCTTCCACCAACAGCAAATTCATTCAAGTTTGTTGGATTAATGAAGATTGAATACAAAGGTACTTTTCTGTTCTTTTCATTGTGGAGGCAAAACAGTCTGAAACATGTAACATTTAAGATCTATAAAGACACATCTAAGACCTACAATGTTCTAGGAGAGAATTGATGATCTAGCAATTTGGATGTTTGGACGTTTTCAGGCAATCAGATTGCATAACAGAGTTGCTACCCTGACCATCGGGAAATAAACTGTTACTGTTAATCACTGGTTCTTTGTCTTAGGGAATCTACAACATCTGTTCCCCATCTAGCTGGTATTTCATATTGCTTATTCAGTAATGCTTACTTGTTTGCTTTTGGTTCTCGCAAATCTAAGCTGAAAACAACAGCATCCTCTCCGCAGGTAAGCAGCACATGTGGCGATCCTGGCTCAATAGAAAGCTGCAAGAAAAGGAACATTTGGTAACACATTGTGATGTTATAGATGATTAGCTGCAACAACAGTCACATTGAGAATGATGTTGTAGACAGCTGAAGGTGCTGAAGCATCATGGACTAATCCAGCTTGCTCGTGGGTGTCAGAACCTTATGGAGGTCAGTGTTCAAGCTGCAACTGCAGTAGCATCACAGCCATGTTAAGGTGTTGATTAGTTAACCCATACCTGAGATCTTAGCAACTGCCAATAAACAAACCATTTCATGTTCACCTTATAAAATGACTGAAAAGTTGAAAGTGAGATTAAACTTACTTTGTGTGCTGATCCTCTGTGCTGTGCTATCTTTTTTGTCTGTTGAACATGATTTGTAAGGGAAAGAAATGCAACACGAATCTAGAAATAAAATATAATATTCAATGTTATTGCAACTGCATTGACTTGACAGATGTCTTGAGATTCTAATGTGTGAGTAAGATTGTTGAGAAGTTGCTAGTTGGTCTCTACAATAGCTTTTTGTTTAAAATCAAGGTCTTTCAAAACTATTGAAGAAGAGAAGCACATGCTCTCTGAACTTTATGCAGCTGGAACCAGGATAGTAAAAAATTAGAAGGAACAATTCCGCAACCTAGGATATTGATGAATTAGCCAACTCAATTCACTTAAATGGGAATAACAGTTCATGTATTATGTTATCAATACTACAATGAATTGTTATTGTGAAATAGTAAATAGAATAGGCAACATACTTGTCCATCTCTTGCACAAGTCACCATGGTCATGTCATTTGAGTTTGGCATGAACTTTGCCTGGAAAGAAATCAAGTATCATAATTTTTAATTCAATATAGAAAAACACATGTGATACCCAAATGGGCCACATGCTTCCCGTGGCACCAGACATGATATTTAACAAGCTTTGCCAAGGGGCAAATCACTTTCCTTAGAAGTGGATGAGATTTTACAAAAAAACAATATAATTTTCTGAAAATCATTAAAGGATTTTCAAAATAACAATAGGATTTTTCAAAAAGTGGACAAGATCTTTTGGAGTGATTTGCTCCTCAAGTTTTGCCAGTCTTCCTTTGGTGGAGTAGCTTTTGGTACTTTCAAACCCAAGAACCCTGAAAAGACTTCTTGCCAAACATTAAAAACTATGATGACACCAAGTAAGTGGTGAAATCATATTTGCAGATGTATAAAGACAAGGTGCTATGGTATAGCCAAGGAGGGCATGGGGGCAGCTGCCCCCAATCATTGCCAATATGGGTTTTTTATTTATTGTTTAAGTTGCCAAGTTACTACTTGGTTGTTTTTTCTTAAAGCCATGCTTGTTTGACCACTTTTGCCCTTCCAATGCCAGGGTGGAATCCATGCTATCTTTACGTTGGAGATTACGCCAATGAAAACTGCTTTCACGTCAAACGAAACAATAGATCCATTGTTCTATTAGGAAGAATGGTCATGTTTGCTATTGTTTTCTGAAAGATTAACGCCAGTACACCAACAATTTTCCAAACTCTCCTGTTTCTCCAGCATAGGCTACATGGATTCCACCCTGGTTCCAATGTTGGATTTCTTGCTACACTACTTACAATGCACCTTACAAACACACCTGAAATACATTGCTGTTATGTCCACTGTCGTAATGAATCCTTGGTTTCTTTGTCTCCTGAATCCAATCCCATATTGCAACATTACAATCATCACTTCCTGACGCTAGAAGATTCCCAGGTTCATTGTAATTCAATGAATTAACACAACCATCATGGAAGTCCAGTTTCCCTGATAACAACAGCCTCTGGACAAAGTATTTTGATCCAATTGCTTTATTTCTGAAGATTGAACCTGGTTCTAGACCCAATGATCGACTGTCAAGTTCGCGAATCGTGTTCCAAGCTTTCAATTTTCTATATGACAGCATTGTTGATTGTTAAGTCATTCAATTTTTAAACAGTTAATGATTTTCGTTGATTACAATAAATGGCATAAATATATCTTACAGAATTAGGGCCTTTGACTAAGTGAAGATTTGAGCTTGCCTCTCAAAATTCCTTTAAATTTCTTCAACCAAGGTTACCCTGTATTTTTGCAGAGTAATAGTACCTATACAGCGCTGCATGCAAGAAGTTTGCTAGATATTAGAAAGGGGACAATTAATCATCAATTAGATATATAGTTTGTAGGGTCATATTTGCATCCATCACTAATGACAAAGCACAGACAGAATGGCACCATTCCAAAAAGTCAGAGTGGTGAGTCATTTATAGGTCAACTTTACCATTAGCCTTTATCTTTATTGATGGACAAAAGCGGCAGATCTTCTCTTGTAGGAGTAATGACGAAATTACTGCAATCAGATGGAATAATCTTCGTCTGTTCTCGTCGATAATTCGTTCAAGAAATTCCTGTCTTGGACCATCAAAACAACTCCACACATTCGCAGAACACAAATCGAAATCGTATGTTGTTGTTGTTATTAATTGTTTTTCTTTCGACAATCTTGAGAAAGAGGCAAAGCCTCTGAATCGTGCGTTGCTAAGATATTACGATGCTTTGTCTTCCAAAAATTTATCATGGCGGAAAATTTAATCCCCAACATCTGAAGATGGTACTCATATAAAACGGTTTTTTGGTTATATTTTGTTCAAAATGATGTCCTACGAAAACGTCCATGTTGGTGCTGATGTTCAAGTTCTAAGACAAGGCTATCTGAATCCGGGAAAAGTGCGATGGAAGGGTAAAATTCCTGGCACGAGTGGAAATTGGATCGGCGTGGAGTTGGAGCACAAAAGTATAAGCCGTTTTTGCCTTTTTGTATTGCAAACAATAATTTTGATTTTTTTCAGCACTTTTTGTGATCTATTGTACTTAAATTTTTTCTACTAGGAAACAGACAAAGGATTGTTAGATTGTTGGTTGGTTTCTACCAACAACAACAATCCTATTGTTATGACCACTAAACTAACTAAACCTAACCTAAGGATCAACGTGGTAATGCTGCTGCTGATTTGTGCCGATGCCAAGCGAGCCCTGTGCTATAAGTTCGGTACTACTCCCACTCCAACTCAAGAAGGCTACCTCAGCAGCAGATGAGCACCAGATGAGTTTCCCCTAAAACAACGAGCTTCATCCACTCCCCTGTCTTCTGCACCCAAAACAAACTCGAAGCTTACGTAGGTATCACCGTTGCCGTGAGGTAGAAGAGGCCCCCCAAGGAAGGTACAAAATCACGCAATCACGCGCAATTTTTCAACAATCACGCACGATAAAACTTCATTTTCACGTGCGTACAACTTCAGATGTTGCTCCCCGAAATTTTGAGCAGGATCTGCATTCAGACTGCTTAAATTTGTATATCTAAATGACTGGCTTTGTAAATTCTTTCCACGACGAGTTTGTAACAGGGAATACACTCCCCTTCCAAAAGTATCCGGACGATTGAACAAAATGGCCGCCAACGGCGGTCAAGGGGCCTAGCAGCAGAAATTTTTACGATAATGTACAGAAGCCTCATAGACCTTTCATGAATGAAATTGGGCATGAAAATGATCGCCATTTCACAGGCTTTCATCCTAAATGAAAACTTAAAGTTTATTTTATTGTTTTTATAAAAAAATTCAGGAAAACTTCGAAGCAGTACCTGCTCAAAAAAGGCAAAAAAATTTTAGGAGTTGTTTTCAAAAATAGCGATAAATATGACGATGGTTCCGCACATGCATGATGAATTTGATATTTTTCAAAGCAGAAAAGGTTATATTTTATTGTTATGATAAAATTTTTTATGAA
>JAADKT020366636.1:0-22981 GCA_011763395.2 Chrysaora chesapeakei
CATCTGATCACATTGTCAACAATCGCATCATCATCATAATGGATCATTATCATCATCACCATCATCATCACAATCACTAATCATTGTCTTCAACATGATCATCCTCGCTGTAATTTTCCGCACAAATAGGGTTATCAAGTAGATGATTTCCTATTGCCAAATCATGTTTAAGACTAGGATGTTGTTTAGACCCACGGGGTGGTTGCTCTCTTTGCCGAAAATTATGCAGACGAAATTATGTAGACAAAAAGAGTTCGTTTCTCAATTGGACTCTTCAATTAATTTTATTGGTCTTCCCGCTGTATCCAGCTAGCTGATTTGTGTTTAAAACACAATGCCGATTCAGCTTCTCTTTCTGATTGGTGCATTTCGATTCGCATCTGGGTATAAATTCAATTCCGCCTTAGTCTATTGTTTCGGTCTGTTTCTGACGTTCACACTCTGAGGAGTGTCAGACGAAAAAAGCTTTTAAGTATGCCCGAAAGTGATACCGCTATTTATCGCGATTTTGAAATCATATAGGCATGATCTCATTCTTCAAACATGGCTAATGGGTACCTTTAATTTAATTCTATCGGTGCCTTGTCCCAGGTTTATTTTTAAGAAACAAGTATAAAAGTTAAGGAATTGCTAAGGAATTTTCAGTACTCAAATTTGACTGTCAGTTAAGGAATTTTCAGTACTGAGCCTGAGCCGAACTTCCATTAAAAAAAAATGCGTGTAAATTATGCGTTGCGTCAAATGTTTTCTTGAGTAGTTCCCAGCTTTACCCATGTACACGTGTCTCGCTATAATAGCTATACCACTTAATAGGTAGTTGAAATCAAGGAATTATTAAGGAGTTTTTGGTACTAAACTGTGATCAAAAGAGGTCTAAGGATAAAGAGCTTTGGGAACTAGACCTTGAGCTTGGTATTTTATGAAATAAAAACGTGTAAATAAACTAATTACAGCTATGATCAAAGAACGGTTGAGATATTAAGTAGATAATTACATCATAGAAGCTACTCTTCCAGGGAGTCCTGTTTTCGTTTTCGTCATGTTATAAGTTTCTAGTTGCTTTTTTATATCTACTAAGCTTAGGGAGCTCTCTGATACGAATAAATGTATTTAAGATTATTTCTTGATATTTTTATTTTCCTGCCTATTTCATTCCAGTTTATTGTCAAACAAATTTTCAGGAAACTTTTCAGGAGATTTTTAATCTTTCGGACGGTAAAATTTTCGGACAAATATTGTCCGAAAGTTTGATCGTCCGAAATTTTTGGATTTTTATGTATGCACGAATGATCAATCGAACTTTAGTTGATCAACTATCAACCAGTTATGATACCAGTCGTCTTTTAGTCTTGTCTTTTGCCAGATAAGGCGGAGCACTCGATAATAACAATAGTACATCAATTGAAATTTAACAGCAATTATAGAAAGACTCGGTTCCCTAATAGCCGGGTGGAATCCACCGCGCCTCAAGCTTTTCTTGTAATTGTTCTGTTGTGTGATAGATGTAAGCTTCCAAACCAGGCTGACTTCAAGCCTATATGTATAAGCTACAATACAAAAAAATTCCCATAAAAATAATAACTATAGGTCGCGTGACATTGCCTTTTATGGGAAGCGGTCATGCCAATACCACATATAAATGCCTATTTTTACCAGTAAATCTCATCAGAATTGACTGATTCTTTTCAAGATAATAGAATATAGTTAGTAGTAGAAAATGTAAAGAACTTCCGGTTTTCTAGTGATATTAAGGAAGGTCGATTTTTGACCAACGTGGATAGCTTATTTTGATTATGATGTTACAATGACGTCATAATAGACGTGGGAGACGCCCAATTTGCCAACATTACTCCTAATATATTGGCCAATACCTGTGCCAAGTTTGATTGCTCTAGCTCTACTGGACAGAAATTTATGTAGGGGGGAAAGCAATTTATGGAGAGGAGCACCCGCTGGCTATTTTAGATAAAAAATAGCCCGGTAGGATTAGGGTTAAAAAGCCCTTTTCCGCACTTCTTGGTTAAATGTGATCTGTTCACGCCGTCATTAAGAAGAAAGTAAGAAGCCGAAAGATCATTGCCCAATTATGTTTGAAAAAGATGAAAAATGATAAAGATGAAATTCGACTCTCATACCTGCTGCAAGACTACAATTTTTCCATCAATTCGGAAAAGACATTCTACAATAAACAACACAAATTTAGAATTAGAAGTGAAAGGAAGTAATCCATTAATCCACATATAAGGGCATACCCATGTAGAACTGAGGTAAGAGTAAGTCCCACTTAAACACCAACTGCAACTTTTAGCATTGAATGGTCTAAAGCTCATTAAGTACTTTTGTGCTCGACTTATTCTCTGAGCCGAGTTACGACAACCACACAATAAGAAATGGCACGAAGAGTGAATTCTTTTTGGATCTTTCTCTGCATCTTCCCTTTTCTGGAGTCTTCCGGGAGATCGAAAGCCCGTTGTTTTGGACAACTGTCTGGAGAACAAACTGAAGATTTTTTAGGCTCAAAAATCTCCTGACTCCAGACGTGGAAGATTTCGCAAACTTCGCAAAGATTCTCGTCCAAATTTAATTCCCTCAAGTCTATTCTATTCTATTCTATTCTATGATTTATTTATTGTTGGTTTTAACAATAGTGATGTGACACTAATTTACACCGGTATTACTAAAACATGGAAGCAGCCAAAATGAAACAAAACGAGCCAAAATGACCCAAAATGATCCAAAACGACCCAGAGCTAACCAGAGCGACCTACAGTCATCCAGAACGAGCCAAAATCGCCCAAGAATGAGCTATCCTAAAGAGCACTGTCAAATGGACGAGCAAGAAAATGGGCGAGACATGGTTCTGGCGTAAAGTTGGTGACTGTCTAGAACACGAGTCAATTACTTTGAGTTACAAATTTCATGTAAAGCAGGTTCTTTTAAAAAAAGTACATTAATTTCCTAAATTAAACTTTTTAGAATGAATTTGAGTGTTTGCTTTCAAGAATACAATCATTTCTCACAATCGCCCAGGCACTCGCCTAATCTATTTTACTTTCAAAGAGCCCACGCATAGAAACCCTAATTTCACAAAAGTTTCAGAAAGTTTAACGCAACTCTAGCAAGGAAGCCCTAAAAAAGGCAAAGATTATTGATATTTTTTTATCTTCTTTCATAAAAAGATTTTTTGCTTTTGATAAAACAAATACCGTTTCACATAGTTGACTTAATAACACAGACGGCATAGCCACTCGCCCATCATACGGGTCACTCTGGCTGACTCAAGGTAGCTCAAGGTAGTTCTAGGTCGCATTGGATCATTTCTGTCATTTTGGCTCCTTTTTGCTCCTTTTGGCTTCTTTTGGCTGTTTCCATGTTTTAGTAATGCCCAATTTACACTAACATGAATCAACTCCAGAGATTGCATTAGGTAATTATTTGTTGCAAAAGGAGCAAGCGCATTTGTTACTAAGAAACCAAGTTTTTAGCAAGTTTTTAAACTGCCTTGGGTTTCGAGCTGATGTCATTTCATCCGGAAGGGCGTTCCAGATTTTTGGTCCTTGGAGACTTAGTGATTTGATTCCATAGCTTGTAGTTCGGAATTTCAAGGATATTTCTTTTACGGAGGTTGTGATCTACCTGCTTTGGTGAGAAATAGCTTCTCATAAATGCTGGGTTAATATTGTTAAGAGTTTTGTAAACTTCATACGCTAGAAGTCTAACGGATTGGATATGGCCAGCAGTTTCTCTAGATCTTGCAAATAAAGTTTCGTACGAGGACGTGTAATCAGAGCACGCTAGTCGGAAAGCTCTTTCATTCATTTTTTCAAACTGGTCTTGGCTACTCTTGCTACATAGCATCCATATCAATGGGCAATTATTGAAATGACAGAGGATAAATGAATCTATTATGATCTTCCTTTCTTTTCACCCATACATCTTGCTAAACGTTTAAGCGAGTTTACTTGTTTTGCAGCTATTTTACATATTTTATCATCGTGGGAATCAAACTTTAAGTTGTCATCCAATTCAACACCAAGAAGGGTAACCTGATTTCGTCAATTTCAAAGCTATCTATGTGTTTATCTTTATTTCCAATAGTTATTGCTTGAAACTTAGAAGGATTTGCTGCCATTTTTTTTTTTTTTTAGCCATGTCATACATTTCTTAGTGTTGGATTTTACCAGTTCTAGTAATTCGTTTGTATTATCTGCAGTGACCGATATCGTATCATCATCTGCAAAGTTGCACGAAGATCCTTCTTCTATATTATAAAATATGTCGTTAATGAAGACATTAAAAAGGAGAGTCTTTTCGTGAAAGTGCGTTGCTTATGTGTCCAGAATAAAAAATTGCGAAATCTGATTTTTTTAAAGAAATTCAGTAGAGATAAAAGTCGCAAAAGAAAGCACTTACAGTAGCCCATTCAGCATGCCCCTAGAACTGAGGAAAGAGTAAGTCCCACTCAAACATCAACCAACCTGACTAAATTGAACGATCTAATGCTCAGATTAGTAGTATTGAGCTATACTCATCTCCTTAGTCGTAGTTATCGCTAAAGAATTGAATTGCTGGATGCTCCAACCACGACTTAAAATCAACTGGTTGGCCGGTTATCTTTTTGGACTTGCGTTTTCTGGCTATCATAGGAAAGAAATATTTCGTATGCGTCATTTTATGCGCAACTTCCGCTGTACAAAGAGCCCTTTTGCAAAACTTCCAGGTTAGCCTAATGGCGGTTTTAGGCTTAGAATTTCACGGCAGAGGCTTTTATCCTCTCGTTTATCGACATGTTCGCAAGTTGAATGTTCATGACTGAATTTCACGACTCTTCAAGTTTACCGCAGTATGGATCTCCACCAGCAGACGTTTTATATTGAAATTTTGCTCATTATCATAGCGTTTGCTTAACATAACTTAAAATCAAGTTTTTGCACGAATTTTTCTTACCTTTGGGTGCCTTATGATCAACATTTTGACTTCAGTTCTCTGAGAGAGTGCATCGACAGATCATTACACAAAGACAGAAAAGACATGGCTGAAAAAGACTGACAAGTAAAGATTAAGTAGGCTATGACAGAGGACTCGAGGAAAATCTTGCTTTTTCTTATGCATTTTGGGACGAATTTGGTCATGTTTTTCAAGAAATAGGAGATTGACTGTCGTTTTAACGGCTTTTGCTGCACTTGAAAAAGTTGTCATTGAACAGTTACTTACTTTCTAATTTGCGACAATCAAACGAAAATAACTTAATTTACTTGTGGATTCAACATAAACTACAACTACGAACAGTACGCGAGACGCTCGCTCAAGTCTTGTTGTATTTTTGCCATCCTTTATATATTTTTCTAAAATCTTGACAGCGCTTGAAATTGAATCATTTTTCGCAATGTATGAATAAAAGCCCTCTCTATAGACATAGGTCTTACTTTGTGCAAAAAAAAAAGTTTTACATTGGTATCGTAGAATGTAATATCTTTTGCACTTAGTGCAGAGAGACTTCAGAGAATCTGTGCAGAGAACTTCTTTAGTACCTTTTGGGTGCCTTCAGCTATCTGGGAAAGACTTTTGACATATATTGCAAAAGTCTTCCTTGGTAGCTGCCAGAACTAAACAAAGAAATGTCAATTTAAATTGTTTACAGGGGACAAGCGATTGATTAATTTGGAACAAAGATCGTTCCATGCCTGGATCATTCTCCTTTAAGGCAAATGCTCAGCGTACCAACACCCTTCTTGTCCCAAATAATTCATGTCGAACTTTGAACATAGGAAATTAACTATTATATAGTCTTAATCATATTTCCAAAGCCATTCTACGGCACAAAGGATTGGCATGCCTGCTCATAGAGTCAGAGTTCCCATGGCTGGAATTCTACCTGGTCTTTTCTTCGAGATATATGTCTGGCGTTATTGACCGCAATTAAATTATAGACGCTGTAATTTTATCTTCATTTCCAAGCAACAAATAAATCAGTCAATACCCACATCCACATTCTTGCCTAATTGTGATAAAATTTTCAAAGCCGTAATAAATAATTTCGCCGTTGTATCTTTCAGGACTTAATAGGAAAGCAACCTGCCTTTAAAGAAACAATTTGCTTCAAGAAGTATCATATGATCCTGTACAAAATCGACAAAAAGTCTATCTCTCGTTATCAACAAGGCCAAATTATTGAGGTTTTCCAATATGGAATTGTCAATCTACCTCTAATGTTTCTTCCTTTCTGCATGAATCGTATAACTTTAGGAATACATACAACAGGGGGAACCTCGGATGGAACTCAAAGATTATTATTACAGTATTAACTTCTATGTAATTTTTAATTTATTTTATCCTTTTTCGTTTAACATGTCCTTGACTGATAACAGAATTTTAATTCTGAACAAGTAAACCTGTATAAATATTACTTATTATTATCATTATTATTTTCACCAGTTCTGCGAAAAAGGATCTATTGCTCGATTAGATGAGTTGAGGCTACACTCAAGCTAGAAGAAAGGTGACTACAGAATAAAATGCTCGAAAGCCATATTGATTTGAAAACAGGTGCTGCTTTTGTCCGTGTGATCGTATCGAGACAATGAGACAAACAGTTATCTATAAAAAAAGCTAGTTTTAAAGTATCAGTGTGAAAGCATTTTAAAGAGTTACATAGACGAAATTACAGAATCAAACAGTAAGAATTAAGAATAACAGAAAAGAGCGGATAGATAAAATTGTGTAAAATATAAGCATGAACAGGGAGAAACTACGTATACAGAATGACTAACAAGGGAAACCAAACAAGTATGAAAGTGAAATTACGAGCGAAAAATAAGAAAAACAAGTTAAGTCATGTGGGAAAGGAAAATGCGGTAAAATAGGAAAGAGAGGATTAAGAAGAAAAAATATATCTGGTGAATGAATGAGAGAAACGGGGGAATCGTTGCAAGTTGGTTAAGATAATAAGTTTGTTTTTCAAAGACCCTAGCTGGAACAGGGAGAACTGATATAGGTCGGTAGTTAGATCGATCATCAGGTTGACCACTCTTAAAAATTGGGGCTACTTTGGCTGTTTTCCAGTTATCGGGGAAACAACCAGTGGCAATGGACAGATAAATAATGTCACAACGAGATCTCGGAATAACCACGGGTGCTATTTTAAGGAAATAGCCACATCTCATTTAGGTTTTGTTTTGAGTTTTCCAAGAAACATGGATTTCAGAAACTGTGATGGATTTCAAAAACGTGAAATTGAAAGTTTGTTGTTTGTGTACTGTATTAACATTGTACGCGTTTTCTAATAAATGGTTCTTAGCTTCGGGAATTTTTTCACTTGGTTCTCCAAAAACAGATGCATGGAGACAAAGCAGCTCTTTTGAATTCCTACACAATAGGCAATTTAATAATTCTTTTCTTATTCAGTTTTGATTTGTGGGTGAATGTTAGTCAGTAGCCACTTTCATGCATGTCAATTCCCTTTAATGTCTCTGAATTGCGATAAACAGCCGAAATATTTTCGGGCATACTTAAAAGCTATTCTCGTCGGACACTCCTCAGAGTATGAACGTCAGAAACAGCCTGAAACAATAGACTAAGGCGGAATGTATACCCAGATGCGGCTCGAGATGCACCAATCAGATAGAAAAGCAGAATTGGCATTGTGTTTCAAACATCAATCACCTTAAGGCGGGAAGAACAATGAAGTTAATTGAAGAGTTTAAGAGAGAAAACGAACCATTTCTGTCTACACAGAGCCGGCTTTTTTGTTATGATGTGGACAGATTCCAAAACGCTGAGATGAAACGAGGATCTAGCCCTGCCAATTATCCTAAAACAATCCTCGTTGTAATTTTCCGCACACTCTGGGTTATCTAGTAAATGTTGTCCTATGGCAGAATCATGCTTAAGGGTGGGTTGTTGCCTAGAGTTGCGAGGTGGTTGCTCCCTTTGCCGAAGGTTTGTGGTTACGAATGTTGGAAGGAAGATGTTGTCAAGAAACTGCAGATACATTTTAAGCCGATCAAAAGTATTAACAGTTTTATTAGGAGGCCTGTGAAATGTAATTAAGAAGGAAGGAACAGCATTAGGGGGTTCAATCACAAGGCATAAAACTTCCAGAAATGTCATGGTAAGGTCATCTCTCACAGTAAATTTGTCCAACAAAGCATCCTTCGCACACACAACTACTAGTGGGCTTAGCATTTAAGTGAAAATGAAAGACAAAAAGACAAAAACCAAATTGCAGAACGATGAGGGTGTGGAGAACTATAGACTAAAAGACTTATAGATTTATATATCTTAATGTTTTGTTGTTTTTGCTTTTGTTAAATGTTAATTAGATTAGATTTAGATGCTTGTAGATTGCTAGATTGTTGAATGTCGAAGATTTCAAGATCGTTAAAATAAATAGAACGTAAGGATTAGAGAGAAGCCCCGTCATTAACGTGGAGAAACGAAATGAAAATTGAGATAAGTAGGGATATACATATTTTCTCAGATAGGTATACTGTCCTCAATAAACAATCAAGAATAAGTGAGTACAGATCGCCCAGATAGATAAGACAGATGAAACTTAAGCCACGTTTGCATTTCGTCTTAATACAGTCGCTTAGGGTGAAAATCGTGACAGGGTGGAACAAAGCACCAAATTTTCCAAGGTGATGCGTAGGGGTGTGGAGAACATTGGTAGAAGGGGAGCCGCGTTTTATCGATTTCGGGGGGGTAACCTACAGATAAAATTTGTATGACGTCATAGAAAAATGTCTGAGCAGCGTTTTTGGAGATATCGTAAGTGTAATTGCTCCAAGTTAGAAAGTTTAAATGAGTAATTAATTTCTGCAGATGAACTATCTATGAAGTTCTTTAAGTTTTTGACAAATATATTAATATTCTCAAAACCAGGGGTAAACATATAACTTAAATCGCTAATTTTGAAACCCAACAAGTGCAAAAAATGCTTCTGAAGGTTGACGCCTCAACGTTAGAATATAACAAAACTTTGAAACAAAACAAATGGACAGGCTAAGGCGTTTAATTAATGGCAGGCGTACTCCTGTAGGCCTCACATGGAGTTTTTTGAGTGTATATTTGTTCAAACTTGAAATTTATGAGTTGGAAATATTGACTTTGGTCAATAGTTAGAAATGAAAAGTCAGATGCATTTTCCAACGATGGATCTCTTGGGTCGATTAAGAACGCAGCCAGCTGCGAAAAGTAGTGTGAACTGCAGAACTCAGCGAATCATCGGACCTTTGAACGCAAATGTACCGCGAGGGAAAGATGAAAAGAACTTTGAAAAGAGAGTTCAACAATGAATAAACTGTTAGAGGGAAAACTGATGCAGTTAGCAACGCTTCGGTTCGCTGGACTTGCAGTCGCTGTTCGGCTTGGTGTTGTGTTCGTCGTACTTCCTGACGTAGCGCGTCAAAAGTTGCTCTGTCTGGACGAAAAGGCATCCAGGAAGGTAGGCGGGTACTTCGGTACGTGCTGTTATAGCCTGTGGTGATACAAGCTCAGACGGCAGAGGCGAACGATGCGTGTTTCTCTCTGGAGAGGCTGGTGCCCTCTTCTTGACAGGATGTCGACCATGGTGGACTGCATGCAGTGCGTCTGAAATGATTTTTGTCACTCGGGAGGATCGTGCACACATGCATTTTGGTTTTTTGGCGGCCATATGGTTTCATCCAACCCGGAACAGTATCCCAAACAATATCAGGGAGCTGCCTACTCTCCCGCAGTTCAAAAGATCTTTAAAAACTCATCTGAAGAGCTGAGTTAAACAGAAACACGACTCCCTGGAAGAGCAGCAAAATAGGCCCTAACTAATCTTATACATCTCTAAATTTCTTTTTTCAATTGATATGCATTTCTTTTATGTTTAGTTATTATTATCATACTATAGATCATTGTAATTTTTAGCTGAAGGGATTTTGTGTATAAATAATTTAATATGAATATGAAATATAAATATATATGAATATACAAGACACCATTCTCATTTTTGTGAACTGTACGTGCTCCATCATCCCCATACCAGTATGTTTGCTTGAACTCTGTTATTAACATTACATTTGAAGATTCGAAAGGAAAAAAAGGCAGAACAGCTATTGATATTCCAAAAGAGACTTTAGAGTTGTATCTGAATTATGGATATACTAAGACAAAGATAGCAAAAGCAGTCGCTGTTAGCACCGAAACAATTTTTCGTCAAATCGCATCTTTTTGCCTGCATAAAAGTTTTCCTAAACATTCAGAAGTATCAGATTCCGACCTGGACAACTTAGCTTTTGATTTTTTCTCCCAATTTCCTAACTGTGGAATTCGAAGGATGAAACGGTGCCTCCAGTCAAAAGGCTTTAAAATAGGCCAGAATCCGAGAATATATGTTTCGTGTTGACCCCGCCGGTATACTTTTAAGAACAACCCAATTAAATACAATCGAACAAAGAAAATATTCTGTGCCTGGTACTTTAGCTTGTGGCACCTTGATGGTAATCAAAAGTTGATAAGATGGCGTTTTGTGATCCACAGCTGCATAGACGGGTATTCTCGGCGAGTTGTTTTTCTTCGGTGTTCGTCCAACAAAACGCAGAGACAGTTTTAGATATATTTGTAAAGGCAGTGAATCAATACGGCTTACCATCGAGAGTACGCGGCAATCAGGGCATCAAAAATGTTGATGCTGCCAGGTATATGTTTTCTCATCCTTTGCAATGTCCATCAAGGGGTAGTTTTATAGCAGGGAAAAGGTGTCACAACCAGAGGATCGAGCGCTTCTGACGTGATCTTTTTAGTGGTTGTCTTTTCCTTTACTATTATCTATTCTTTTTCATGGAAGAACAGGAATGTCTTGATATCAGTGATGAGATTGATCTGTTTTGCCTTGAGTTTGTATACCTCCCGAGGATCAATTGGCACCTTTCCGTGTTCCTTGAAGGCTACCATAACCATCCTATTCGTACATCTAGTAACATGACTCCCATGCAGCTTTGGTTGCAAGGGCAATTACAGTATGAGCCAGCATTTTCAGATACAAATTGCGACATGAATAGTATGCATGACTATGGAATTGACTGCAATGGGCCTCTCCCCTCTTCACGATTTGATGGACCCGCTTACGAGAATGATGGTATAGAGATTCCCGCTTTGGTATAGAGATTCCCAGTTATTCTTTGGATTTGAGGCAAGAATTTTACACGAGATGCGATCCATTAAATGACTCAGAGTTAAATGGCATAGACATTTACCTACTGGCTAGATACATTATGAAATCTAGCATAGAAAGCAATTAATCATAAACAATCTACATTTGTTTTTTTTTATAAGTGGTTATAAAATTTTCATCGCGAACTAACTGTGGTAAGAAAACACCACCTTAACCGCATGGCACTCTTGTTCGCCAGTTTGTATAAAGATATTCAAGTAACATATTTTCAAAAATTAAGAAAGAAATATAGATAACTTCAAACAAGAACATAAAGATACAATAACAAAATTCCAAATTTTAAATTAAGCCAATTTAAGATTTCAATAAACTGCGGAAAAATTTTTGTGCATACCTAAAAAATCTTTTTTCGTCTAATACCCCTCAGACTATGAACGCGAGAAACAGACCGAAACAATAAACTAAGGTTAAATTTTTACTCATACGAGGCTCAAAATTCACCAATCAGAAGGAGAAGGCGAGTCGGTATTGTGTTTTTAAACAGCAACCAGCTTGCGAGATTCAAAAATAATGGATGAAATGCCCTCGAATCTGGCAATGTTGTGTAACACGCAATACCAGTTCGGCTTTACTTATCTGACTGGTGCATTTCGAGCCCCATCTGGGAATAGTTAAGGGTTTCTGTATTTTTCAACGTGTCCGACTCCGGGGGGTGTCAGACGAAAATAGCTTTTAAGCATGCCCGAAAATGTATCCTCTGTTCATCAAAACTGAAATACAACATAACTAATGCATAATGGAAGCGATAAATATAATAAAGTAAAGAAATGTTCATTGAAAGAGGTCAAACTGTTTTAATCTCGTCAAATCAATTATTATTAATCACCTTACCATTTATGGATTTGGAAAAGCTCCTTCTCCCATGCTTGATTGCGGCAATAATATCCTCTTCAAATTTTGACTTGCGCGATTGAACTGTAGGGAGCCCCAGGGTGTAAAGGCAGGCAGAGGCTGTTGGCAACACATACGAATCGTCACCGGGTAGAAACTCTACCTTTATCCTTATTGGTATACCTGGCTGAGGAGCTTGCAAGCCAGTTGCAAATTCCAATAATGCTTTTAATCTTGACTCTTCGTCGTCAATTGCAACTGGTTGGTTTCTGTTGTCTATAAAATTGATAAACCAGTCGTAGGTTTGCTTTTCGGAGAAGTTAGAAGGTTTCACTTCTTGCATCAAGGCTTTGAACTCAGCCGGCCCAAACACATTGTCAGTGGCAGTAAAGAGTTCTTTGAATCTTGTTGGGTACCTTTTTATGTAGGAGAAAAACCCCAGGGTCTCCAAACCCTGCCTGAACTCCTTTATAACTTCGTTTCTTGAACAAATTGTTTCGCTATGTATAATGTCTTGCATAAAGAAGTTTTTGTTTGTGTTTTTAATGCTTACGTTTGATGGCCAATTTGAACTATTGACTATTTACCAATATCTTCCCCAAACACAGCACCCAACTGTTGATCATTTTTTGCAATGTCAAGATCTTCAATAAGGCAATGAAGACTTTCATTGGTGGCATTTAGTGGTATTTCATGCTTGCTGAGCTGGCTAACTAACTCATCTCTATTCTCTTAAAGCAAGGCAGCAATGACTGATGGTGCCAAACGTTAAAGACTCTGAGGTGGACCATTTTGTACGATGGTATGCACTACCATTGCTCCACACAAGCGAAAAACAAACAATTTTAATTGAAACAAGACGAGATATACTCCCATAATCTCTTCTGCGGATGCTCCCATGCCATATTGAAAAATTCAATTTTTACTGCTCCCCCGTCAAGGCCATTCTCATCACTGTAAGTCACTTCGAAAGTTTTCCTTAGACCTTCACCATTGCTCGCAAGCTTTCTTTTATAGAATTTTAAAACGTCAGCCTAAATCGCTTCTCTACCTACTTTGAGTTCCTCAAATCCAATTCTGGATTGTAGAGTTTTGAATTCTTCCAGCAAACAAGCAAACATTGCAGGCTAGGCATAGCTTTGCAACTTGCACCAACAGATGACGCTGTGTCCATTCGAACTCTTTTTCCAAAGATATTTTCAAAAGCCGAAGAATCAATCGTTGATTTTTTGGCATCATCATCGAAATCGTTCTCTAGCAAGTTGTTTGCTGCCTCTCCTATAAGATAGCAACCAATCAGTGCAGCATTTATCGCACGTTCCTTATGATGAGGGAAAAGCTTCATAAGATCACCCTTTAAATTTGCGCTTCTGGGAGATGGCTGTTCATATTTACCAGAATTAAGGAGATTGTTATTGTTAGTTGACCCTTCGTCATCCGATCATTCGTCGAAAACTTCAATTCTTGTTTCTGTCGAACAAGCAGGTTCTTCTTTTTTGCAGATCTCCATGTGGCTTCTCATCGAAGCAAGTGGAGCCACTTTACAGCAATTTCTGCAGTTTGTTTTTATGCTGTCATCTGTCTGTCATAACACTTTTGAATGAGGAACTTGGGTCTGCATTGGTCGAATGTATATCATGGTGGTAGAGCTTGCCTGTTTTTTCAGGTAAGGGACTGTATACCCATGGGGTGACATATTGATCAGCACCAGATTGCTGTTTATGCTACCTCTATCTGCTCGCAAAAGCTCGAATGCACCACCTTGAGGTTTTAGCTTCGGGTACACTGTCTCAAGCACCTGGCGCACCTTTCAATAGCTTGATCTCTTGTCATCTAACACCACTTTGCGCTTCCCCAAACCAGCCTCTTGTAAGGCAATCAATGTTGAACTGTTGGGGGTTTTCTTGGCAGTTGTATCTGAGAGAAGGCAAATGTCGTGAGTCCAGGACTCTTTTGGCTGTATGAAAACAACGTTGGTCTGCTTTCTCGCTCTTTTTTTCGGCAAAGCCTGTTGACTCGCACCACCACCAATGCTTTAGAATGCTGTCCTATCAGTAAGAGAAGAGAAGTTAAGAATCTTTGAATATAAGATCTGCAGGTATTTTTTCATAAGAAACTAAACAATTGATCTAGTACTGAAACTTTAAAAAAAATTTCAGATTTTGAGTGAGGGTTTCTTAAGAGTTTCTTGAAAACGAAAATTCTCGGACACTTTTAATTTCGGAAAATTTGTTTGTCCGAAAGTTTTAATGTCTGAAATTTTAGGTAGTCAAAAATTTTAAGTGTCCGAAATTTTTCCGGAAATCTTTTGTCCGAAACATATGGGTCCGAACATTTTCGTAACTGATGTATCCATATTGTCACATGCACACTTTTCTCTATAAAAGAATACAGCTGATGAGAATATTGCAAGGCTCAAACTTCATGGAGACATTTTCTTTGTTCTTTGGGTTTTTTATGATGCCCGAAAGCATGACTTCTAGATGAGGTTTTTAATTCTTATATACAATGTTTAAATATTTTTCTGTTCAGTACATATTCTGTTTTTCTTCGTAAAATGACGAATGGCAAATGACAAATATTACTCTACATATTTAAATCACCTGATCTCTTTTCTGTCCGAAAAATACAAATTTTCAATTAGGGCTATATTAATTAGTTTTATGACGCCATCAAAACGTATGACGTCATGGTAACCAAATTATCAAATCCCAAATTATATAAACAATTCTATATGCAAAATCTGTTGAAAGAGCTTTGCAAGGCGAGCCTATTGATGTACTACATCAAGAATTGATATGTAATGAAAGAATAAAAACAAGCCGAACGGCTTCAACACGGTAGCGACACATTGGAACTTAAACGGTACCTGAAAGTATTATGGTGATTGTTTGCTGATGAACTGTTGACTCTTCTACACGTTTTTTATACGAGGTTTGGTCTGAGTTGAGGCTGTAAGTTCCTTATTTTTTTCCAAATGAGGCTTAAGTTCCTGACACTGCTCCTTGTCGTCAAATATGTATGACTAGTACTTTTTACTGCAAATTTGCTTCGTTTTCTAACTTTATTTATAATTTAGTTTTTTTCGGAAGTATGATGGGAATATGTAATGTTATTATTAAGACAGTTGTTAAAACCGCCTTGTTTTGAAAAAAATATTCTTAGTTTTTCATCTGAGCCTCAGTTCAATTTTTCGGGCATTTTCAGCCTTAAGTTTCTGATAAAGGTGTTCCTTATAAAAAAACGTTCAACCTAGCTCATTTGTAATTTATATTTTATACCAAAATGGTTAGACCAATTCGACGAAGTAATCTCATATTTGAAAGCAAGTTGGGATGGCGCTATAATGATAACTGGAGACACTAACATCGATCTCCTCTCGCCAGAAGCAGCGGACAGTAAAAAATATCTAAGCCTACTGGAACAATATAATCTGCATCAAATTGTTTCAAAGCCAACAAGAACAGCAACAACAACCAGTACTCTCATCGACCACATCATAGTAAGCCAGAAAGATCAAGTGAAACATACGGACGTGTTACCATGCCCCACGATTAGTGATCACGATGGACCGTACGCCCTCCTAAATGTTCGATTGAAGAAATACGAACCTCGATTCAAGTATATCAGAGACGAACGTCAATTCAGTGAAGCGAAGTTCGTAAAAGACCAAGATCAAGTCCCATTTAATCTTGTCTATGGAGTAGAAGATCCAGATGAAAAGTTAGAAAAATTCAATTCTCTTCTACTTGAAGCAATTAATCGTAACGCTCCAGTGAAGAAAATTAAAGTGACGAGACCTCCAGCTCCATGGATGCACGATCCAGAAATTCGCTACCTCCAGCAGACATGTTTTCAAAATCGCGTTGAATTTCGCAATTCTCGAGATCAAAATGTTCTGAAAACTCTCCGTGAAAACAGAAGCCTTCTAAAAAAGAAAATTCGCGCCGAAAAGTCAGCATTCTACCGAACTGCTTTGTCACCCAAAAAGCCCAAGGAAAATCATGGAAAATCATCAATGCAGTTCTTCACCCTCCAAGCAAACGAAATACTCTAAACCTGGATGAAATGAACCTTCACTTTGCATTAACAGCTGAGAGAACCCTGAACAAAACTGCAACTCCTGTTGAAGATATCTTCACAACAATTTCGAATCTACCGCAGGAAAAAAATAATTGCTTCAATCTTAGACATGTACTATACCACGAAGTACTCAAAGAACTCCGATCCTTAAGAAGAGATACATCAACAGGTCCCGATAATATTCCTGCCCGATACATTAAGCTCGCTATGAATGTCATATTCGCTCTGTTAACTCACATAATCAACTCGTTTATCAATCACAGCGCATTCCCAACATCATGGAAGAAGGCACGCATTATACCTATTGGTAAAATTATAAATCCCACAGAAAAGAGTGACTTTCGTTCTATTTCGATCCTACCCGCGCTCGCTAAGGTATTCGAAAGACTCGTTGCAAATCAAGTAATCGCCTTCATTGAATCTATGCATATTTATAGAAACACAGTAGCCGGTTTTCGTAAAGGCTTTTGTACGGGTCATTCACTTCTGAAAATAAGAGACAATATAAGAAGAGCTATGAAATATGGTGAGCTATCACTCCTAGTATTTATGGATCTCTCCAAAGCTTTCGATACACTCGCACATGACACCCTGATAATGAAAATGTACCAACAAGGCTTTCTAAAGAATTCCTCTCGTGGACAACAAGCTATTTAACTTCCCGTAGACAATACGTTCAAGTTGATGCGAAATCATCAGGCACTTTACCCACAACATTTGGTGTACCGCAGGGATCCATCTAGGGATCAATGATATTCAATCTTTACGTAAATGATCTACAAGGTCATTTTTCATCCAGCTCGGTACAATATGCTGACGATACGACAATATATGAAGCGTGTGAGCCAAATGACTTAGAAAATGCCCAATATCTGCTGAAAAACTCCCTTAGGAAGGTGAATGAGTGGTCTGTTCAAAACTCATTGGCAGCCAATGCAGTTAAAACGAAATATCTACTATGTGCATCGAAACGCTTGTACGACTACCACAACGTAAAAAAAAGGAAATCAACCTTAAGTTAGGTTCTACGGAGCTGCAACTTGACAAAGAGCCGCGTTACTTGGGAATATACCTTGACCAACATCTGGACTGGGGAAAGCATGTAAAACACATCTTATCCACTTGCTACGGAAAACTATCTGTGCTCCGTAAAATTAAAAACTTTACATCATTTTCAGCACGGAAAATGCTTGCGCAATCACTGATCCTGTCGAAGATTGATTTTAACGATTACGTTTATTCGCCTTTGACGCAGTGTTAACTGAAGAAACTTCAGCGACTACAAAAGGCAACTGCAAGCTTTGTTATATAGCGCTACGCACAGACAGAAGATATATTGAAAATTGGATGGTTACCAATTGCTGAGAGACGCGAATTTAACATCTTGAAACTGGCCTTCAAAGCCATCAATAATAGAAACTGGCCCGAAATTAATAAACTTGAGATCCAAAATAGTAGTAGTGAGACCCGTATAAGACCTTCAGTGATTCCAAATACTTTTCTGGATACCGCCGCAAGTAGCTTCAATGCTCTTCCTAGTCATATCAAACAACATACTAATTTTAACATGTTTTGCACTGATGTTAAAACATTCTTGATGAAGAAAGCGAAGGACTCACAGAATTAAAATCTTTTAAATTGATTGAATTTGAATTTGTAATATTTTTTCAGTTTCATGTAATTGCTTTAACCTTGTAAAATAGATTTGTATTTAATTTTTGAGCTGAAGAGCCACACTTGTAGTGGATACGCTCATTTATGCCATATATAATAATAATAATAGTAATAATAATAATTAAATTTACGATCAGTTCATAGAGGGCCGCCCCTTGCAAGAATCATCATCATCATCGAAATCATCGTCATAGCAAAACACCATCTAAATGTGGACATTATGTTGTCGCAAGAACATCAGGTCAGTGATTTGTTTAATGGAGCCTCGAGTTGTTCTATTATTATGGTTTAATTATTCATAAATATAAGTCATGTAATAGTGGTATTACACTCATTTTTATAAGAAATTAACTAAAAGAAACTCTATATGTCCTTTAAAATGAAAAAATCTTCTGGTGCAGTAAAAAGTGAAAAACCACTAATAACCCATTTTAGTCTAAAATATACACATATACATAAAGCATTATATTTCATTATATATAGAGACATATGTATTTATATATATTCAGCACTATATTTACTGATGTCGTTTCTATGATAATTATGCAAAAATAGCGGACTGAACCTATTAAAGTTGATATAATTTTGTTTTAAAAATATGTAAATACCTATTGAACTTTTTCGCAATGTTTTCTTTCACATTACTGTAAGCTCAGACGGGCTACGCAAAGGAATTTTGAGTACCCTGTCCGGCTTAGTTAAGTAAGGAATTACGTATCCTCGTTGGGATTAAAAAAGTGGGATATGAGCTCGCCTGAAATCCTGATTCATTGCCTCAGCTGTAGCAGAAAGGCAGCTGCCTGAGCCTGATGGATTTGAGAAAGTAGCTCTCACAGAAGGTCGCTCGGTAGTCGATCCACACGCAGAAAAGCGTGTAAAGCTGGCTGAATTGGTGGAAGAGGTCGACAAACCATGGCCAGAAGGAGGAATTCGTACAAGAGTTTTTCCTCTAGCACCTACTCGCATCGGAGGCATAAAAGGCCTGCTTACTCTACTAGTTGCAGTTGCCGAAGAGCTGGAACTCAAAATAAAATTGCTGCTTATTGATGAGCTTTCAGTCTGAAGAGGACTGCTTGTTTGGTTCTCTTGGTTCTCTTCTAGTTTCTCTATGCGCTTAATAGGTGTTTTAGGAAGCACGGCGAGATTATTTTTCTTATTATTACTATCTATATCTTTTTTTATCAGATTTTCAGAAAAACCACAGTATCTAATTTGCTCTGACATTTCTTACGAGAGATGATCCTGAAACGAACTCCCGACAGTTCAAAGTAGCTATCAATGAATAATGATAATGCAACACGCCCCCTTTGCCTTCCATGCATGAATCATTGTCAATCAAACTGCCTCGTCGAAGAGTACGCTCCTTCCCAGCTACCTTTACAACGCAACATTCAGAATGTCCTCTGATGACTTCCTCTCGAAAGACTAATTCAAATCAACAAAGAGGTTAGTTCCTCAACGAAGACAAGATTTCCTCTCATCTAATCGGCAATCTCCTCAACCGATTGTCTTCAACCTATTTGTCCAGCACCTAGCTCCATACTCTTTTTTTATGTTTCTAAAGCAATGACTCTAAAATTTAATGTCCAGGCATATAAAATATGTGAGCAAAATGCAATAATTACAGTAAGTTATAGTAAATGTTTTCAACTATTTATTAACAATAGTTCTTATTTGTTAGAACAAAATTTTTTATTAAGTTTGCAGCAATTTCAATTTTGTAGCAGTTTTATCTGACAGGGATTGCATGGATCAAATAAAGAGAATTGTCTCTTGAGGAAAACTTTTATGACAGATAAAAGTTAAAGTAATTTCAGAGAACTGTAGGGAAATAATCAATTCCAATCTTTTTTATTTTCGACAAAGGCCTCTTATGAAAATGAAACTTAGAATACCCTCGCAGTTACTAGTGCACAATTTCTTTTCCTTCCTGTAGGCACTACACAAGATATGAGTTATGGATAGGGGTGTTTCATAACAAAGTGATGCAGTGTTGTGACCTTGTGACATACATCATATGTCTGTAGCAGAAATCATGTACCTGCGGGTAGTTAACAAATTTTCTTTCACAAAATGTGTGTGCAGGTATTAATAAACTTGACGCTGCAAATCACCTAAAATGGCCCACTTATTGCAGATAATAGGGGATCAAATCCGCAGTTTTTGTGATGTGAAACCACCCTGGTTGGACAAATACGGGATAGTGAAATTTTTAGCGTACTTTAAGATGCAAAATACCGAACAATCTTACGAGAGAAGACAAAACGCAGACGATGAGAGACGATATCAGTGACTTTCGTCCAAAGCCAGTTGGCAATATGGCGAAAGTATCTTGTCTTTCAACGAACAACGCTTCCAATGATTTCATCTGCTCTCTGTTGAGTTCCACAACATGAGGAAAAAATCTTTGATAACAGCTTCAACAGCACCTTCAAACTCAATGTTTGCGGCCGGCATTATCAATCGATATTCTCTTCTGTTCAGCGTTTAAACAGGAGGTTATTTCAAGTGCTGGACATTGTTTAACCATGACCTTTTGCACTTATACAGATATGTATACTGGCTCTTTATTGGTCAAAACAGGCTCATCAGAACGAGGTCAGGGCGCACTGAACCAGACTCTCGTTTTTATGTATTCTTCGAATTCTTCGTATGTATTGTGAAATTGGTGAAAAATGTGTTTTGCTGTAATTATGCATGTTTATGTAGCCTCGCTTTGACATACAGTATTCATAATGTCTGTAATCATTCAATCATTCAATCAAATATCTGATAGCCGATTTCAATAAAAATCGTGATTTTGATTTGCTTTTCATCTTTGATTCTCCAGCTGATTTGCAACAACACATTTTGTTTGAACTGCACTTTGAAAAAAGCCTGCTCACGAGAATGCCGACCGAAATAAAATTAAGCATTACTTTCATTTCTATTTCACAATCTAGTTGTCTCGGGTAGTGGGGAGGAAATTGCCTTCTCTTTTTTTTAGATCGCAGATCGCCTGTCCGCCATTGTCAAGATGCTATTGCCAAGATGCCATTGTTAAGGTGCTGCTGCTTCTGTTTGCGCTTTTCTGACTTTTTCCGTCTTGGACACCTGTGTCCCCCTCAGGCCACGCCTCTTCCTCCTCAGGCCACGCCCTTTCCTTCTCAGGCCGCGTCCAAATCTCCTCCGCAGCAATGAATTGACAGTTGAATTTGTTGTTTAACAAGCTATCGATGCCTCTTTAAAAAAATCAAGAAACTCTTCTATTACAGAATAATATGGACTAAGGCGTAAAAAATGATTTGCACTTTAAAATTCAACATTCTATATCTGGTTTGCTTTATGTAATGTTTATGAAAACAGGGCCATCGGAAGCGGGGGGCTGGGCCTTGAGACCCCCCAATAATTTCAAAAACAATAGTATGATGTCATGTAATCATTACTTCACCAATCATTTCTGCTGTTCAGCCCCTTCCTCCAAAATGGGATTCCTTACGAAGGTGTTGGTAAAACTCAGTCCCCCCCCCCCAAAACTATGATACTTCGTGTCAATGCGTAAAAATTTCCATAATTTGACTGCTAAGAACATGATACTTCACATTAATTCGCAATAATAATTCGCGAAACACTTATTTCGCAATATTTTTTAAGTTTTCTCTTTTTATATAAACACTCTAAGAAACTTAAACTATACCAGTCGTACTCAAACTCTATACGCCTCAGGGCAGGGTATTAGGGTTAGGATTTAGGGTTTAGATAAGGATTCTAGGGGAGAATAATAAGCGGAATACGGGGAAAAAGACTTTCTAAGCCTTGTTACAGCTTGAAATTGCAATTACTGTATACTACGAACGTCTTTGATGAGATTTCACTTTTTGTGTCAAACAAAGTGAAATTCTCGATTTATCTTCAATTTCTCGACCTCTTTAAATAAGGTTTTGGCTAACTTACACTCCTTTTTAGAGAATTTTAGCGTATTTCAGTGCCAAAAACCAAACCATAGGGGGTGCACACTCCTTTACCAGTATGGTATTGTATGTATTAAGTACCCCACAAGTACACCCCTCTTTTGGCTAGAATCTATTCGTATAAAGAATAAAACGATAAACGAGCATAAAATTTGTATGTGCTGCATACACGGAATGAAAAATTCTGAATAGAGAAACATCCTTTTCGTTCATTTTTAGATATTTATCAAATGATACAGGTAAAAGATTTCTTTGAGAAATAGCTGCTTTACAAATTGACCTGTTGAAAAACCTAGTTGCTGCGAAGCAGCGCGAAGCGCCTGCGTAGCAGCAGTACATTCTTGCACAAACTGGAAATTTGTCAATTTGTGTCTCTGTGTGTGTGTGTGCGGAACTGTTGTTGCGGTTGTTGTCTATCCAATTCTTGCTGCGAGCAACAAAATGGCGTCAAATTGGAGGCAAAGCTGCGATATCGAAGCAAAATAAAAGTGAGAGGATATTTAACATCAGTCAGCAAGGAAAATAAAGTTATATCCATAGTAAAACGTCTAAACATAATTTAATTCATTTATGAGAATTTTAGATGTTATCTAACTAGCTTGAATTCACAAACTACAGCATGTACAAAAAGGCCAAAGTTTCAGCATTTAGGCCTATAGACCTACTCTACTGAGTGGAGCTTTTAAAAAACAGCTTGCATCTGTCAGATTAGATTGACACAATGAGGCGAAGAGAAGAATAAAATTTTAATGCTTATGTTAAATTGTTGCTGAATAAAATTTAATCTTTGTTTTTTCTGTAATCATAAATTGTTTATGAGCAGTCTAATATATGGCGAAACAAGGAAGTGTGCGTCCAACTTAATCCCCTCGGGACGAGTGAAAAACAAACATAATCAGGTGAAATAATGAAATTACCAAATAACAAAAGCGGCCATTGTTTTAGTGTAGCACACACCCCCTGTTATGTCGGTAACTAGGGCCCAGTCTCCTAGCTCGCGGACTGGAAGCACGAGAAGCTAAGATGGCTGTTTGTCTTTTCATTTAGCAAACTTCCTACCTAGTTTAGGATACTATCATTGGCGACGAGGATGTCAAAAGACCTCAGTAACAAGAGAAAATAGTCTAGAGTTGTTTATAGTGACGTGTAACCGTCCAAAAGTTCCTTTGTGGAATGGCGATGTCTTCTTTAGCTCCTATGGTCGCGTTTGACCCAAACGGTGACCCATCAACTATTT
>JAADKT020366637.1:0-14517 GCA_011763395.2 Chrysaora chesapeakei
TTCTATTACTCTTAGCCAGCTTAAGAGTTTCTAGCAAAAAGTTAATATAAAGACAACTTGCATACTGAAATACCAAGTCGTTTTAGAGACTAAATGATACAGTTAGGTATGGTATTAGGAATTGAGGATATAATGGAATATACATAATTGATTTGACCAAAGAGTAAAGGTGAATAAATTTACTTTTCATATCCAATATCTTATAGCTTTATATTTATTAGAATTATAGAAAGGTTTATAGAAAAATTACTTAGAATAATACCTTACCTTCTAGCTTTAGATGTTGCTCTCAAGCTTTTAATTTTTTTCGTTTCAACGCGTCTAACTTGCCACCAGATGTTTATGGTTCCACTACCGTTAAATTTACATTTACTTTACATTTGACAGGATACAAATCAAATATATGTATTATGAAGAACAGTAGCTCTAAGGTTCAATTATTTTCGTTCAATTCTTCTATTATGGCTTTAAAAATGTTAGCAGGTATGCTTAAGGTTTGCGACAAAAAACCAGAATATGCCCCCTCTGATTTATGGTTTAAACAATTTACATATGTCAGAAATTTAAACAAAAACAGAAAAACCGCCGTAGTTTTACCGTTAAGATTTTACACCTCGCGAATTGAGTGGTTTTAACTAGTATTATGAGTTAAAACACAAATTTATGTTTAGATATGACACCTCGACAATTAGAAACAAGACGTTTCTATTGTTTTAAGATTAAAAATAAGAAGTGATGGTAAATGCCAATCGTTATTTAATTCAGAAGATTGTCATGAAAACACTTGGCAGCCAAGGAAGTGTTTTTCTAAAAACAAGTTACGGTCCTGTTTTAATAGCATTAAGTGATTCTATCTCTACCAGAGGTGTTCAATTTAAACAGACGTGTAACAAAAAGTCTGTTTTGTTTTGTTTTCACTTTCAAGAGCAAAAATTACGTGTATAAACGCGTTAAACGCCAACTGACGCGTTAAACGCCAACTGATAGACAATTTGCAAATATTGGCACCCAAACGAAAACCTTAGGCCATAGGCAAATAATCAAACATTGTTTGTCAAACATAAGTTTGCTTGTCAAACATGCTTATCAAAAATAATGTTTGACCGTTTGGCTACATCACAATAGATTGTTTGTCAAACATTTGAAGTTTGCTTGTCAAACATGCTTATCAAACATAATGTTTGACCGTTTGGCTACATCACAACAGATTGATCGTCAAACATTTGAAGCAAGCACAAAACATCGCAGAGACAATTCTCCCTGCCGAGCAATGTTTTGCATTGTTGCAAAACAGTCAAACATTGCTTGTAAAGCAAATCTTAAACGTTTGACCAACAACGTTTTAACAACGTCTGATCGTTTGGCCAGGGCCTTGCCTTTGGTTTTCAGAGAGTACCTCAATGAAGCTTCGAGCAATGTTTTACTTTATCTTTGTGTTTCAATTTTATCATATTTATCATTCTGTTTCAAGTTTAAAACGATAAGCCTTACTTTAAAATCGTTTCAAAGGATTAAAAAAATTAACCGTTTCAAAGGTTAAGAGGTTTACTATTAAGATAACTTGACACTCCTCTGAATATCAAAATGAATCTTTGACTTTTTTCGTTGACTATATTTCATGTATTCCTGAATACCACCTTTTAACAATTTTAAGTTTAGCTAAACACAACACTTCAGGACTAAAATGTTTAATTAGCGTTCATGTAGTTTAGTTCCAAACTAATTTAGTCACTATTATTTACATTGCCTGTATGTAATTGAAAACTAGTTTATTTTCAATTTAACTGAAACAAATTCAAACAAATAAACTAACAATTATTATATCTTTTAAGTAAAAAAATAAATGGTCCGAAAATCAATTTAAAAGAAAGAAGTACGTTTAAGTATTTATCACACGATAGGGAAGAATATCTTAACTAAACTTTTAAACCTAAGGGCAAATACTACAAGAACATTGCATATAATTTTTAGCATGAGATTAAGGAGAGTTAATGATTAATAAATTCAGCTCGTATGTTTCTCATAAATGATATCATTCTAAGTAGGAGTTTAGTTTAAACTGTTTAACAGTGTTATAAAGGGTACCAGTGGTGGGTGGTTCTTGTTTTATGTGATCTTTTTCGTTTAACCAGACACACTTTTATAACTACTTTTACCTGTAGCTCAAAATTTTAGGTTTCGTCCAATTTTAGTAACTAAAAATTTAAAGCACAAGGATATGAAAAGTAAATACAACTTTATGAATAAAAATTCACAAAATTAGGCTTTTCAAATGGTTCTTCAGTCATAGACAAACTGTTCTAAGTTGCGTTCTTTTACTGTTCTTTCACCTCCTCCCCTAGCAAATGTTGGATTTCCTGTACAATGCAAGCCCCGTCGTTACAGGCTTTGCCAAACGTATAGAATTTATTTAAAATAGAAACGACTGAAGGTAAACAGGGCGATGTTATGTGTTTTTCATGGAGCTGTATGCGTTAATGAACTACGTCTGGGGCTTCTCTTACGTTATGTGACCGACTACTATTAGTTATGGTTAGTTAGTTATCGTTTAGAGGTTGATAAATCGTAACCATGATACACCAGCCCAGGGGTTGACATCATGGAAGGTTGGCAGGGCTTGCTACCGTTTGGGCTTCCTTCATAAAAGAAAGTCAAATAGTCAGTTGATATTCCCATCAGAAAGGGGGAGAGAATAGGAAAGAAGTGGAGCAATGTTTGACCGATTGCCCGAACACATATACTCATTAATCTACGTTCTCCCTTAAGGAAGCCTTAGGTTATTTAGTAACAAGGTTTAGCACTCAGTCGCATCTATAAACCTAATCAAACAGTTAAATCGGTAAAGTTATTGTTCATCCAATGATTTACTTCATGTTAAAAATACTTAGTATGGATATGCTGCTTCGCGAAATGACCTCTTCAAATGTCTTACAGGTTGAGCTTTATATGAAGTACTTTGTTGGAAATTCGCACTGCTTGTGGGAGCTAATTGAGAAAATCAAAAGTTAATATTTATCAAGATTAACAGAATGATTAAGTCAAAATGCTTTAAAGCTAGTAAATGATATGTAGCTAGTAAAATTAAGATCCTTTTAACAGATGATAGACATTCAACAATAAATAAAGATTTTACTTACCAGCTCTCCAAATTTAAAATTGATTTGAAAGCAATATATTCATTAATAATGATTACATTTTACCAACATGGCAAAGTTAAAATGTTAAATCATTAGAAATACAGTAACGATAAACATGAAAAGGTCTTAGAATAACCTGGTTATAAAAGTGAGCTTTTCTAGCCAGCAAATTTGTTAGTTTTTCCACCTTTTAACTCCATGTTTTTGAAATCTTTCGACCTTCTCATTTGGAAGTGGATTTTTACTAAACTCCAAGTATATTTCAAGTTATTCTAAGATGCTTTTCGATATTATTTATAAGGAAATGAGTTAAGGATTTTAACTTTTCATTTTTATGAACAAAATTTGATGTGATCTCGAAAAATCCCACAAAGCAGCAAGGAGCAATAAAAGTTTAAATTTGATGAGCAGTAAAAACAGAAACGATTCGTTTTTATGAAAACATAATAAGAAAGAATTAATAAATTTTATATTCATTCAGCATCTTACATTGACGACATCAAAGCTTAGAATTAAAGTTTCTTAGAATTACGTTAGCAATAAAATTTCTTTTGAAACGGAATTTTGACGGAATTAGATCAAAATTTGGTTTTACAACTTATTCATTGGCGAATTATGTGTTAAAAATTGGGTCAAAAGTCGATACATTTGTATCTTTTATCATTCGTTTAAAATGAAGTTTTTAAAGTTAAAATCCTTTACGCATGTACCTCATATAAGAACCAACAACAAATTAGTTAAAGAATTAGTTCAAGTAAGTTAAGGATTCACCCGCCCTCCTGATAAGATGCGGACTGAGATTCAGTTCTTATAGATCAAAAGGGAAGCGAACAGGGAGGATAACAGTTCCTCCTCTTTAAATTAGTTTTAAGTTTTAACTGAAAGTGGTCTCGCTTCCACTGGTTACATTACTTCAGCACAAAAAGCTTCATAAAAGACCTGGTCCTAAGACCATCCTGTGCATCTAAATAAGAATTGGGATGCGAACAAAGATGTTTCATGTCAACAACAATTTACTTAAGTATGCAGCACTTTTCTTTTATTTCAAGTTTCATCGAGCATTTTTGCCTATTTTGGTGTGCTATTTCAATGATTCGGAGACGTCACCATCACACTTCCATCAGTCTCAAGTAGCGGCTTACTCGCCCTGAGAAGGAGGCTCAATCCCAGACATAACTTATTCAGACGACATTTATCTTTGTCAGGCTTGCAATGTTATTTTACCCCGTAAAACAAAGATTTGTATTGGTTTTTCAAAGAAACAATAAGCAATCAGTGGGGGGAGGGGGGATCGGTACCATTCTAGAATAATCTTCGATAAAGATCTTGCTTTGGCCTGGCAATCCTCTTCTCGTGTTTAAGGGGCTCCAGAAGAGTTTTTTACGTTAAATGAACCTTTTAATGACAGTGGGAACGAGACTTGTAAGCAGCAGAAAGAGGCCATGGGAAAAGGGTAGTGTTGCAAAGCCGAAGTGATAGGATATTCACATTTAGCTAGGTATTGAAAATCATCAAATTATTCTTCGTAATATGGCCGCACATACAAATTAATGAAATTTAATATATAACAAGCAGACAATGCATTTCTTACCGTATTCGTATGTGTCAGCGCCGGAATATTCGTAATACACACTTTCACTGTGAAAAAAATTAGTTTTAATTAAACTAAATAACAGTGTTGTGATAAAAGGAAATAAAAAAAGATTAAACTCGATTAGTAGCGTATAGGAAGCCTCGACTTGGGTCTAGAGATTTCTGGTCAGGGAATCCTTTGCAGGTGCAACGACTGGTCGGTTTAGGAGAGGTTGTGCAGCAAATTTTTCTTCAAATTCACGAATAATGGAAGCCAAAGAGAGAAAAGGAATTCGCAGCAATAATGTTTAAAATAGCTGCAGATACAAAGGAAACAAGATTCAAGTAACTCACAAAAAGGAAAATACTGGATTAAATGACTACTAGAGCAGACAAAATGGGACTTGAATCCTTTCTTTCACTTTAACTCCCAATAAACACGAATTTGAAGCAAAATTTGCTGCACTATCTCTCTTGATATGACTGCGATTCCGGTCATTGTAAGTGGAGAGGATTCCCTTACTCAACATGTCGACCATTTGCCAGAAAAACATCGCACCGACCCAGACCTCTTTGAAAAGGTCTATTACAGTATGAGATTAACAAAACCGCAACCTCTGCGATTTTTTGCAAATTTTGGAAAGAAGCTGTCGATAAAATTACGCCCGCGGATATTAACGTTTTACGATTTACTAAAATATAAAAAGAGTGTAGATAAACTTACGCTCCTCCTTCGGCATATTGTGAATCGTAAGCCGCGTCGTAAGTTGCGTCGTAACTATCATATTGCTGTAACGGTAAAACATTCAATATATAAATTAGCTCAATACTTTTACGACTGTCCTTCAACATTTACACATGAAGATGAGATGAACCAAACTAAAAAAACATTAAGTAAAAAAAGGGTGCTACCTAAATTCATGAGCTTCGTGCGGGTTTGAAATGGTTAACAAAGGAACAGTCGATTTTAAGGCCTGGCAAAACGATCAAACATTGTTTGCCAAACATTTGAATTTAATTCATCAAGCAATGTTTGAGCGTTTGTGCACGTCACAATGCATTGCTTGAAAAGCATTAAAAAGAAATCATCCCAAGATGTTTCGGAAAGCTTTCAAAAACATCTTTTTTCCTTGACGCCTGCAAAAATGTTTGACGAGCGTTGTTTTGCGATGTGGCCAAACGATTAGACATTTTGCTTTACAAGTAAACATGTTTCATAAAAAATGTTTGACCGTTTGTCCAGGGCCTAAAAACATATCAAAATTCAAACTATTGGTAGAGGCAAAGAAGAATCTAGCTTTAGCTACGAACAATGAATTTTTCTTTATTCTGAGCTCAAAATACGCCTCAAAATTAAGAGCTGACAAGGGTCAGAAACAGCTTTCAATCAAACAAATATCAAAATACACGAGGCCTCGCAAAAGTGTCAATCAAACATATGAAGCGCTCTGGGAATGGGACTAGCCTGTCCAACAAGGAATACCCAAGGAGTCGCAAACATGTCAATCAAACGGATGAAGCAGCCTGAGACAGACTTCACACAACAGTAACTTCTATACACTGAAACTGATACTTAACCAACAAAATTACGTCCATCTGCAGGAGAACAATAAAAATGTGCAACTAAAGATTACTATAAATAAAAAGTCTCTTACCTCTGATTGCGATGGAATAGCAAGTTGTTCGGGTCGCTAAGAATAATGGAAATGAATAAGCTGATGGACAATAACCAACAATAATAAGAATAATGTACCACTTGGATTCATCGACTAATTCTATAGGTCTTACTGTTGTATCCCGTGAGTTCATCAAGGTTAAAAACACAATGCTTATCATGAAGGTGCTGTGGCGTTGTTGCCTCGTTGTATCAGAGTTGTATCCTTATTCAGCTGACTCGTTGCATCAGAAGGTTCGAGCCCCAGCTACGGTAGCGTCAAAGCAAGGGTCGAGGTCTCGATTCCTTAACCAACTACTGATATCCTAGCGACTGGCGCAAAATACACCACTTCACCATAACCTCCACATGCCCAAGTTGCTTAATTCGGTCCATATATAGGAGTACTATCCTTCCTACCTGTCGTTGCAAACCAGAACATTGTTTTGGTAAATTCCTGACGTTCATACACTGAGGAGTGTCAGACGAAAATGCTTCAGGACTATGCCTTGGAATCATTGTCCTAGTACACAGTGATTTCAAAGCTTTGTATAGCTCAAACGATATAAAATAACTTTGTATAATCCATAATACAGAGACATTTTTTGATAAGTCCTTGTCACGAACAATGGTTCATGGAGGCATGTATCCCCAAGAAACATATTGGCATGAGGGGAACACGTTTGACTCTTTGATGAGGGTTTCTTTGAAACAAAGAAATGAAGAAATCCAACTTACATGGTTTGGAGCTGAATTTGCATGTCTTGGTGCGACAACTGTTCGATGGGCAACAACAGCACGACCCATACCTCTTGCTGGTACAGGCATTCTCGCAACTAAATAGAAAAAAGTCAACATAGCTTATTCAAATCAACGAATGAATCTAAAACGTGCTAAAATGCTGTGGTGGGATATTTTCTATGTGGACTTTAGCACAGAGGAAATTAATAGCCCAAGACCGACTGATGACGTCATCAACACGGGCACGTAGCAGTCATCTGTATAGAGATGTGAGATAATGGAGGTTGAACGGCAGAAGTAAAATATCTGTCAATTTCACAAGATCAAAGCCTCAAAAGCACTTTGAAAAATGTCACGAAAAATTTAATTCCTTATCTAAAGATAGGGTGTAAAAAATTTATCTATTACACATTTGCTATGATTAACATCACAAACATTAGCTATGATTTGTAAGTAATTTTTTGTGTCCTATTAATATACACTGTTATGTTATTTTTGTAAATATTAAGCTTGCGGTCATCTTGGCCTACAGTATACAGAAATTCAATTAAAATTAGTGAATTAAATTGTATTACACCATTATATTGCACAGCGAAGCTGGTTATGTTAGTAATAATCATTAATTCATTTACAGTAAATTCTCGAATAAGCCCCCGGGGGATTATTAGCAAACACCTTTTTGGTGGGGCTTATTCGAAGGGAGGGCTTATTTGACGGGGGTTATTTAAAAGTTCAATAGTTCAAGTATGTTTTCACCGGGGTAGAAGAGAGAGAAGAGAATACTTATATGTAATCTATAATCAAAATCAGCTGCTTGCCAGCAACCAATGGCTGATCATTGGCTGAATTGATAGTAAAACCTGTCAGCACTAACTTTTTCAATGTTTTAATTAGTTGAAACATGCATTATAGGCAAAACAAATTCATAAGGCCATGGGGGCTTATTCGAGGGGGGCCTTATTTGCAAAAATGAATTCATAGGTGGGGCTTTATTCCAGGGGAATGGCTTATTCGGAGGTGTGGGCTTATTCGAGGATTTACGGTAATAGAGGTTCTACTGTGTTTCAATTGACAGAATAGAGCTAATTCTTACCTCCTACAAACCGGACAGCTCGTCCAATGCCCGGAGCAGCTAAACGGAATAAAGTACATTGATGTAGGAACGATATTTCAATATTGCAAAAACACTCTTTTAATTCAGAGTCAAATTATAGCTCATCATTGTGTGAAATCAGAATGAAACTATATTTACAATCATAAAGATCTTAAAGGTTTTACGATGTATTCACGTATTTACTGTGACTTTCACAAGCTGCTTAAAGTCTAAATTTCTACACTCAACATTAGTAGAAACTTAGAAGCTCATCGACTCTTTCGGCTCCTTCGATATTTTTGATAAAACGTTATTTTCTATAAAGTTTTTATAATATTCATTGCCTTTTTTTAAATCAATTTAAATTCAACTTATTTAATCAATTAATTAATTTGCTTTAATTCATTATTCATTCACAGGACTTAAGACATAACCATAAAGATTTTTCAGTTCAGTACATTAATTTTAACTTTTAACAGTTTAGCCACATTGAGGCTTAGACCTTTCCTGTACTCTGTAGCTAAAGCATAATTCTGCCTTTAGGACGGAAAATTATTTCTAGCTTATTAATTGATTAATTTTTTTAAAATCATTTCTTTTAAGTTACAAAGAATGCTAAAAACAGAGTTGACAAACCTGCAACTTGTTTTCCGCCTCTTGCCCCCCTCGACCCTCTTGCAATTCCGGCAGGCGCACCCCTTAAAAGAGGTCTAGCACGACCACGTACTACAGGCTGGAGCGCAATGGGTATCTGTGCCACGGGATTCATTTGTGCCACATGAGGGTGGAGAGGTGAAACAGCCTCTGGGTTCTCAATACTTTGTAAATAGGCCATTTCTTGCATTTGTTGAGCTCGAATATCATCATTTTCCTGAAAACAGAAAACGGACTAATTACTCTAAAATTCAATAATTACTAAACTAGGTCCGCCAGTCCCATGCTTTCTCTGAAGTTGTTGTTTGTTGTTCTCGGCCAGGTCCGGCTAGGGACTGGTCGAATTTTTATTGCCTGAAAACGGACAAAATCGGAGTCCAAATCAAAAACGGGCAATTCAAACTGAAACAATGCATTTGTTTTGAACCAATCAACTTGAGGCAAAACAATGTTTCTTTCGTTTGACAAAATTGAAAAATAAGATACCTATTCTTATACAAGACCAGATGGCCTGGAAACTGATAAGGTCTAAGAAGTAGGATTATGCAAATGAGAATCAAATTGTACAGTTACTTAAACAATTTGATGCTAATAACGAAAATGGTAATTTAATAGAAAATTGCGAAATATCAGGCTAATAAAGCCAGGAACGCAGGATCCGAATGTCGACAGCGGGGGATTAAATAGAGATTTAAAAAGTAATGGATAGTATGGGGATTAAATTTGAAAAACGTGGTCTACAACAGCGATATGATTACAAAATCCACTGACAAAATTGAATAAACCCGTAGGGTTTCAGTTGATCCAACATACTATTAAGAACTAAGTCAGTTTCAGACCACTTTAATCTTAGGTAAAAGCATCTTAATACTTAATATCCTGACAGATCTGGAACAGGGTAGGTAACAATCATCATTACATATCTTTCATGAATGGCAAACACTACGAAAGATTTTTCCAAGGGTTTTTCCATACCACTACAGATGGGATTGGAACCTAGACTACATGACCGACCACTAGACTACACGGGACTCGAACCTAGAGAGCAAACAATGCTTCCACAAAGCTATAGAGCTCAATGAAATCGACGAACGACTCTCCAATTCATACAGCGTCAGACTCTCCTTCGGTTTGGCTTTTGTGTTTCGGCTATGTTTAGCCTTCTTCAATCAATGTCATAATGTATATATATTAAATGAATGACAAACACTAGGATAGATATTTCAACAAGTGGGATACATGTTTTTTTTTATAAGAAAGTGGTTCATAAGAAAGTAGTGCTCAACATCTTAAAAACTTAAGAAAGTTCAATACTGGATTCTTGAAACTTAAGAAAGTTCTGTTTCATACTTTCACTCCTAATGTTCTGTGTGTTATTTTTGCTCTTCTGTTCAGTCGCTCATCTTGCTATTAAACGAGTCTAATGATTATTTTCTTTGAAAAAAGTGGTATTTGTGCAATCTATACAGTGCCTTAAACTGTGCATTCTTAGAAATACTGTATTCCAAAATTTTTCTAAGAAAGTCACAAGAACGTTTTGGTACTGAAAACATGAAATATCTAAGAAAGTTTCAATACTGGTCCAAAAAAAAACTTTCTTATAAAAAAAAACGTGTACTAAAATAGATGGTATTCGAACCTGGACAGCGTGATCGGAGCAACACAAAGCAAAAACAGGAGAGGAGCCTTGGGCGATATGACTTAGAGAGTTACTCGACGATTTCATTGAGCTCTTTACCTAAGTGGAAACGTCGTTGGCTCTCTAATCAAGTAAGAGAGAGGTCTGTTTAACAATATCCCAAGTCGTTTTGCTGGGTATAGGCCTATAACTTCGTCTCTGACCCACTAAGAGCTAAAGCAATATTCGTATAAGAAGGGGTCCGAAAGCTGAAACTTTCCTTATAAACGGGAGCATTTTGTAGGCGCATAAAGCGCATAAAGCGTTATGGTGTAATTTAATTATTTGGTGTTTTGCATAAAAATTGTATTAAGCTGAATTGACTTTTGCTGCCAAAATGAAAATGAAGAGTAATGTAAGTCACAGACCAGAAAAAAACGGGTCTGACAAGTTTTGATATTGCGAAAACCTGAATAACAGGATAATGGGATTCCTGACTTTAACTACTAAAGACACAATATTATTCTTGATTAATTATCTTTTTTTATTTTATTCTTTTGACCACAGAAACCAACATGTTGAAATACATTATTGAAATGATTTAATCAAAATTTGGAATTTAATATAGATATTCTCCGGAAAACCGCATGGGTTCACTCGACTAATAGACCCAAACAAATCCAAAAATCTAACACATATCCTCAAATAACCTTTGAAAGCAAAGGGCCTGTGAAAGGGAGATCTGATACCTTGTTTCAGCATAAGAAATGGCTTCATTGGGTTATAGGGTTAAGTACAAAGGAGAAAAGTATTTTTCTGTCTTGGAGGTGAATGGAGAACGCATTATAAAGCTCTTATAGCTTCCAGAGAGACGCAAGTTTGTTTGAGCCAGCTAACAAGGGTTTAAGATATGAAAACTCTAAGTTATACCAAAGGTGACAATACTTGCAAGCACCAACATTTAAGATGCTGTGGAAATTTTTGCCTTAGCCAAAAAGCTTGTCGTGTCATCAAGAGTTTTAACCTAGTCTTGGTTGGAGCTCCAGCCAAAGTGGCCTCACTAACAGGGTTGAGGACTTGTTAGTTCACCTACTTCTGAGGCCCATGCAACTTGTACCAGACTCAAAATTTCAACCTAACCTCATTTGCCCCCTCAAACGAAGAACAAAATTGTTATTCCCCCACCTCCAAAATTGATATGCCAATTCTGTATTTACAATTTCGAATGTTTTCTGTCTTGAACAAATCTCAGTTCTCAATAAAAGTTTGAAAAAACGATGTCAATTGTCTTCAGGTTGTCAGAGAGTTGTTAAAGCAACCAAAGAACTTTTAAAAAATAAAACAGAATTGGTTACCGGTGACATGTATTTCTTGATTTCAGAGAGTGCTCCAGCCAGCCTCAGATGTGCATCAGATTGTACACCTTCAACTTCGATTAAAACATGTAACGGTTCATTCAGATGCATATATTTGGGGTCTTCACTTGCTCTTAATTCATCTTCCTAAAAGAAATCAAATAACCATGTTCAGCCATAAAGCCATGTAGACTATGAATATTGTTTTACATTCAGTTACATACAAAAGACGGATTGATAATGCCCTAGATAAGATTTGATAAGCATTGCTTCTTCTGGGGCATATGTCACTATATGTAGTCAGTTACCGCAACCAATATGTTTTCATAAAATCAGAAATATTATCATTATTTCCCCTTCATAGTAAGGATCAAAACAGAAATGATTAACAGTACAATCATTCAGAGAACAAGTTTGAACTTTCAAAACAGTTTGCTTCCTCATCCCTCCTCCATTCTCAAAAGTTGAACTCGCATCAATTTTATGATAGACATGCTGTACTACTAGTTACCTTTAACTGTTTACCACTTTCTGCCCAAACACGAAGATAAAATCAATCGTTACATTCTTCAATAGATCAGATAACATGACTGTGATTTCAGCTTCCCCTCTTTATATTAATTGGACTGATTTTTCCTCACCTTATCACCCCTTCCCCCATAACCTCCTCAAAACATATTTAAATGGAAAGGGCTTCATGCTTGCAGACTTAGTTCTTGTTTAAATCATTAGGTAGTTTCAGAGATAGCAGAAATATTTGGCTCAAATATAAGGCTGATGCCTTCCAGGTTTCCTAGAGGTTGTTTCACAAGACAAATGTATGACATTCATCTTCTAAGCAGAAGACCTTTTAGATTAACAGTAATTTTTGGAAGAAATGTAAGAGATACCTCTAGAACAAGGCTGTCTACACACAATGCTCAATATAACTGAAGCAAAACCAACTGCTATAGCAGCGAAGGGAAAACTTGTTAATTTAGAAAAAGACGTAAAAGTTAGTTTTTCAAACCTTTTCTTTATCTCGCATTGAACCTTTTCCCAAAACTGACATTTTTGTACCAGTCTGTACTTGGAGTCTTTTTAATGTGTTTCCTCTTGGACCAAGAAGTTTACCAACAAAATTGAACTAGAAGAAAAAAGAAATAATGAAGCTCAATTGGATTTATACATTTACACCTGGTTTAGCCAATTATGCTTAACAAACCTTTACTGTAACGTTTTGCACAGACTGAGATGTTAGAGTTGTGTCTTAGCACAGTTTGCTGTTTAATGTGAAGGTAATCGTTCCCTTGGCCAAAACAATTTCTGCTGGACATTAAATTTTCCACAAGTGGCATTCCGCAATAGACTGATCTCAAACCTGGACAGCATTGAGGGGCAATTCACTCCTCAAAAAGGTGTATGAGATTTTCATGAAAACAAAAGGATTTAAGAGGGGATTTCTGTGAAAACAGTGGGTTTTCCAGTAAAGGTGTACGAGATTTCACGGAGTGAATTACCCCTCAGACTGCATGACCAGAGAGCAAATTTTGTTTCCACTGAGCTATCTAGAGCTCAAGAAAAAAGATGATTCCACAAAAGATGGGATTGGGGGTATTTGACCATGATGCATTGCCGTTAAGCATTGAATTTCCATAGAATTACTGTAAATTCTGTTAAAGGATCGCAATGCATTATGCATGCCTCTTGATGCCATCTTTTGCAGAATTGTCTATTGCCGAGTAACTCTCCAAGTCATACAGGCTCTCCTCCTGTTTTGACATTTTATGTTTTTGCTATGTTCAGCCTTCTTCAGCACTACACATATTTATATCTATTTGTCATGAGTTCGCCATTACATAATCTTATGAACATCAGATGAGGAAATATGCTGTCTTATCCTATCAAAATCTTATTTGCCACTGCAATGTTGAAGATGGATATTTGATTATTATAGAACATTATCATTGGTTGGTTAGAAATGTTGCTTGCTTGCTTTTTTGACAGATAAGTTTTCAAGTATTCAGAAAGTTTAATCAAGATCGAGGGGCGATTCACTCCTTGGAATCTTGCACACCCTCAGCAGGAATTTAATCTCACAGGAATCTTGTATGCCATTCAAGGAGTGAAATATTCCTTGATGAAACACTCACCTTTGGAAATTCTTTGACAGGAACAAGAACTTTTTCTGAAAGTTTAACAACTTCTTCTGCGACATATTCCCCTGGTCTCCTATAGGTCCTTGTTCCACCATGTCCTCCTTTGTGCATTTCCACGTCTTGTGATTGTGAAGAATTAGGTGGTTCTGATGCGTGCATTGGTGATGTTGGTTTTCCATTAAATTCATTCATACGAGAATTTGAATCTCCAGGCTCTTGTTTGACATCTATTTCTTGAACTTTGCTTATCTCTATAAAAATCAAAAATATCTTTATCAACAACTGGGTTTTGAAGTAAAATATTTCTTAAACTTCAATCAATATTTCTTTAAGGTGTGCCTAAACATGTCAGCAGATAAGCAAGAGCTAGAAGCAGGATAAATTAAAAACTAGACAGATTTATGTTCATTCTTGAAAAATATTCCAAAAAAAATAATAAAAGTTAAAAATAAAAAATAAAAAATAAAAAAAAAGTTTATATTATAGTAATAGTACTGTGCTTTAATTGTTTGTAAAGGCTGAATATTTTGTGTTCTGATTTTTATATTTTTAGCT
>JAADKT020367748.1:0-14515 GCA_011763395.2 Chrysaora chesapeakei
CGTCCATCCACCATACCAAGCATTTATGTGCCAGTAACCCTTGTCTATATGTGATCCACGCTTTTTTTACAAAGAACATAGCTCAAGGCCTAGTTCCTAAAGTTCCTTATTTTTTGGACCTCTTTGAGTCAATTGTAGGCTCAAAAGTTCCTTATAGTAGTTCCTTAATTTTAACTGCACACTCAGTGTCATGACTATAATACGGAGACACTTGGTATGCGAGCATTGGTCGAGACTAGTCGAGGAAACATGTGATACATGCGTAACGTACAGCTGATGTGATTTTGGACTGCAAATAAAAGGAAATGGCTATCTAATTCTTGATTGTCTAAAGATTCTTGATCGACAAAAGTAACAACATTGAAAATTTCCTTAGTGATTTTCTCTTTGGTAGTATAAGTTCTTTAAATTTTCAGACCTTCTACATTTAGAAGTGATTCGTTATAAAAAAGTGTATATGTGTGAAGCATTATAATTTCCTTCTACGTGCAACTTCAAGCAAAAGGTTCAAACTATCCTATGGCACTTGTAAAAGACTATTATAAAAATTGATTAAAGATAGAAATGGTTTAATTTCTTACCTAAATTGTTTCTCTTGCTTTTTCGATTTCTGTTTGAGATTATTTAATAAATCTTGTAGCCTTGTTATTTTTCTTTTCTGTTGTGATTTTGTTATTGTATTCTCCTCATCTCGCTTCTTCAAAACCTTAAAAAAAAAACTTAAAATTTAAATACTGGGTTCGTCAGATAATTCAAGTTACCCGCAGGTTCGAATACCATATTGTGGTAGGCCACTTGTGGAAAAATCAATCCTCGTGCTTGCCATTCATAACATACAGTATGCATATAAATATTTATGATGCTGAAGAAGGCTCAACATAGCCGAAACGGGAGGAGAGCTTTGCCGCGTGCGACTTGGATAGTTACTCGGCAATTACATCGAGCTTTATAGCTCAGTGGAAACGTCATTGGCTGTCTAGTCATGCAGTCCAAGTTCAAATCCTATTTATTGTGGCGTGCCACTTGTAGAAAAACCAAGCCTATCCGTCTATATGTATAAACAACGGCTTGAAGGTGGGTTAATTTGGTCCATAAAACTAAGACCCTGTCTCATACAGCAATTTAAAGCTTACATTATTTCACTGAATCAAATCTATTAATGATATAAATACCTGAAAATTATATTCAAGCTTTTCTTGATTCAGTTGATATGTTGCTTTCATTTGCTGCAAATTTTGCTCTAATATCTGAAAACGAAGAACAATCATATGTAATACAATAAAATTATATGTTTCATACCGTATTTCTTCAATCAAGCGCATAGGACGCATATTTAAAAATACCTCTCGTGGAGGAGCAAAAGAACTTTTCAAAGATGCCTGGGTCGAGCGGTATATTTTTCTGGAAAATGGTAGACATTTCTAGTGAGGGAATTCTCTCTGTATGCAGCAACCGGAATGACGGTCGTTTTAGGAGAGGTATTTCAGCAAATTTTGCTCCAAACTAACGAATAATTGAAGAAAAATAGAGTAAAGGAATCTGGAACAGCGAAAGTTGAAAACATGTGCAGAAACTCAGGAAACAAGATACAAGCAATGCATAAAGAGGAAAATACTTCATTAAAGGTCTCTTTGAGCAGATATGGTAGGATTTGAAGCCTTTCGTTTACTTATTCGAATTAATCATGAATTTTGATGTAAAATTTGACACACAATGTCTCCTGAAACGACCGTAATTTTAGTTGTTGCAACTTGCAAGCGGAGAAGACTCCCTTACTCGAAATGTCTACCATTTTCCAGAAAAATGTCGCACCCGACCCAGGCCTCTTTCAAAAGGTCTATTATTTGTACACATTTGAATAAGTAACGTTCTGATGAAAAGTAAGTTTTGCAGCATCCAGCAAAACGTGTCTCTTGATTCATCCCATCAAGGGCTTGCACATTTACTATCAATTGAGTGTCTGGGACCAACCTCATGGGCAGCTCGGTCCAAAGGGGACCTATTCGAGGAAGGTTGCCATTCGAGGAAATATGGTACAATAGTTTCAGATATGTAATAGAATAATTATAAAGTGAACCTGAACATCAGTCTCGAGTTTGATCTTCACCATATTGTATTCTTCAGCATCTTGAACTCGTAATTTTTGTAGCTGATTTTCAAAGTCATCAACTTGATTTTCTCTAGATTTCATATTATCAGCCTGAAAATAATTAAAACAAAATTTTCTTTAGGAAAGATTTTAAACGTTGCTATGAACCCCTCTCCTCCTCTATAACATATCAGCCCCCCTCTTTCAAAAACATACGAGCCCCTTTTCTTATCTGAAATATATGAATATTTTTGATTCTCCAAAACATATGAGCCTCTCCACTTCTCTGAAACATACGAGCCTCTCTTCTTCTCTAAAACATGTGAACCCTCCTCCTTCTCTAAAATATATGAACCTCTGCTCTTCTCTAAAACATATTAACCTCTTTCCTTCTCAAAATTAAGTGAACGCCCCCCCTTCTCTAAAATATGTGAACCCCTCTCCTTCTCTAAAACAATGAACCCCTCTCCTTCTCTAAAACATGTGAACCCCTTTCCTTCTCTAAAAACATGTGAACCCCTCTCCTTCTCTAAATCATGTGAACCCTCTCCTTCTCTAAAACATATGAGCGCCGCTCATTCTCTAAAAAATATGGAACCCTCTTCTTCTCTAAAACCTAGGGATTTCTCTCCTTCTAAAATTAGTGAACCCACCTCCTTCTCTAAAACAAGTGAAACCCTCTCTTCTTAAACAAATGAACACATCTCCTTCTCAAAAACATAGGGAGCTCTCTCATCTTAAATATTTAAACCTCTGTCCTTCTCTAATCTCTCTCCTCCTCAAATCTCAGCCACGTATTTCTCTGTAAAAAGCGTTTATGCAATGTCTGAAATTGCCAAGTCAGGTCAAGATTTTTAGGTAATATGAATACTTTAGTACAAGAGCTAAATAAGTTAAGAACGTCAAACCTCTTTTTCTCTTCTTTGACTCATGAGACTCTCCCAACGTTTTTGATGATTTTCAGTTAGCTCTCTTCTTTCTGTTTCGAAGGATTTCTGAGAAACAACAAACAAATGTCTTAAGAAGAGCAAAATGATTTCGATTATTTTGTGCTTGTTCATATTTTTTCTTAATTAGCGATAAAAAGTTTTGTAGAACACTTTATCTGGGGCATAAATTTGACAAGGCATAAAACTTCTGTGGTTTCCCTCGTCTGAATCACTTTCCAAAAGCTTACAGTCAACTTATTCGTCACTCCTTCCACAGTACGGTAAATGAATACCCAGGGAATTTGTTCTTGAATATAAGACTGGGGAGCACAAGCTGAAGATCCACTTCAGTTGTATGGCCCAATACCCTGACGTGCCTTAACAGAGGGAGATTGCTTGCTTGTTTAAATGCTGTCTCTTGATTTTTGAAAATTAAGCTATTAAACTTTAAGAAAGTCCCCGCTATTAATCAGGAACATAGAAATGCAAGAAACTGCAGCCTGCAAAATTTCAAAAGACAACTGGCGAAGCAATAGCCCATGGCGTTTTAACGACAGGCTTTATCAAAGCATAAACTTACTTTACGAAATGTCTAAAATTCTTTGAGAAAAGCAGTAATCTTACTTCAATCTGCAGCAGTTCCTCTCGATATGCCCTAAGCAATGTCTTGACTTGCTCTTCCATTCTTTCTATCATCAAATCGATATCTTCAGCCTATAAAATACAGCAAAAAACCAGTGACAGATTAACGCTTAATTGAGAAAAAACGGCATTTGAAGGATTCATCAAAGTTCGTAAAGAAACCATCTAATTAGGTCTTACCTGCTTTCTTAAATCTTTGACGTATTGATCATCTTTGCTCTTGAGCTCCTAGACATAGGAAACAGGCATTTGTAAGATTCCAAGCTTGAAACTATAACAGTACATTGCAGTTTAGATTAAGGATAATTCTTTCTTTACCAATAAGAAAAAGAGAAAAGCAGGGGAGCAAGCTCGAGGAATCTCGTTGTATTGGAAGCAACAGACCTTTTCAAAGAGCCCTCCTGCAACGACCTGTGTTGTAGAAGGTGCTGTGGCGTCGTGGTGTAATCCAGCTGACTCGTAGTGTCAGTAAGCTCAGTGTGGTCAAGGTTCCAGCCCAGCCACGGTAGCCTCACAGCCAGGGTCGAGGTCTCGATTAGTTAACCTACTACTGAGATCCTAGCGACTGGCGCTAAAACACCATTTCACCTTCACCTTTCAGTCGCTTTAGGAGAGATAATGCACCAAATTTGTTTCAAATTCACGAATTATGACAGAAAAAGATAGAAAAGGAATCTGCGATACTAAATGCTGGAAATATCTGCAAAAAATCAGGAAAACAAGATGCAGGTAACTCACAAAAAGGAAAACACTTCATTTGCCGTTTGACCAGATTAGCTTGGATTTGAATCCTTTCTTTCACTTTTATTAAAAATAAGATTGAACAATATCTCTCCTCAATTCGAGGGGGCAATTCTACAAAAGTATTACCGTTTGCAAATCATTGATAAGACGGTTCTTCTCATCGACCATTGCATCACACGCTGCAGTTTGTTCCATTAGCATCTGCGGAAAAACAGAAGATTTTCAGCGATCTCCTTTGCTTTTGAATAGCAAAAAATAAGCGAATAAAGAATGCTGAAAATTTGAAGTTGTTTGCTCGCAAAGGACAGTTCAAAGGAAGACAGTCAGTGTTCAGGGCCGAATAGTCTAAGGTGGTAGTGAAGGTGAAATGGTGTTTTAGCGCCAGTCGCTAGGATCTCAGTAGCAGGTTAACTAATCGAGACATGGACCCTGGCCGTGAGGCTATTGTGGCTGGGCTCGAACCCTGACCACACTGAGCTTCTGACACCACGAGTCAGCTGGATTACACCACAACGCCACAGCACCTTAGTCATGGCCAACAGTCACAAGCAAACAATCTCAATCGGCAATATTTTGTTAACGCAGGTCAGGGATTCTCGCATATATATTGCTTGCAGATGTGAACCTGCAGCTTGTGCCCTTCACATTGATTTCCTAGAACGAATATCCAGGGTACTCATTTACCGACATCGGATAAATAAAGCTTATGTGATTGCCGGGTGGCAGTTCATGGTTCTGGTGATTCGAACCCCAGTAGTCCTGGCCAACACTGTGGCCCAATGGAATTCAAAATCTAGCATCTAAACCACCCAACCTAGGCCAACGATATTTGAAATCTAACAAGAAGACAGTAAATGAAAAACGGCAAACCTCATGAAGTTCTTGTGGAGTCTCTTTTGATAACGCTAGATCCCATTTCTTAGTGATCTGATAAATAATTTAGGAATGAAGTTTACATTATGGTATAGTATTGAGGTAATGTTGTGATGAAAATGCGAAATTATCTTTGAAAAAAACTGTACCTCTTCAAATTTATCGACAGCAGATTTTGCTTCCGTCTCCAGTCGCTCAATCCTACGGTAAGGAAGAAAACATCTAATCAATGATCAATGAACAATCCAATTAATCAATAAATGAAGCAATCATCAATAAATCAATCAATTAGTCAAACAAGCAAATCATCTATCTACTAATCACTGAAAAACTCCATAAAGCAATCATAGAATTAACAAATAAAGAATCAATCAACCAAAGTCAATCAATCAGTCACACAATGGATCAATCAGTTGCACAATCAAACAATCAATCGAAGAATCAATCAATTCAAGAATCAATCAATCAATCAAGGAATCAATCAATAAATCAATCAAAGAATCAATCAATTAATCAAAGAATCAATCAATCAAAGATTCAAGCAATCAAAGAATCAAGCAATCAATCAAGGAATCAATCAATAAATCAATCAAAGGATCATTAATTCTATATGTTTTTTACTCAGTTTCTTAATAATTTGATAATGATTTTATTTCAGTAGGCCTAAATAGAGTTTCAATTTTAGACTTTTACATTTTCCAATTTCCTTTTATATTCGATATTTAAATTCTGATTTAATTGTAAATACTTGTTTAAAAAAATCAAAGGATCAATTAATCAAAGAATCAATCAATCAAAGAATCAAGCAATCAATCAAGGAATCAATCAATCAATCAATCAAAGAATCAATCAATCAATCAAAGAATCAATCAATCAAAGAATTAATCAATCAAAGAATCAATTAAAGAATTAAACAATCAATCAAAGAATAAATCAATTAATCAGTCAATCAAAGAATCAATCTGGCCAAGGTGATCTAAGCACATGAATGCTACTTGATTTCATTACCTTTGTCTTTTGGTTTCATCTTCTTCTGATCTGCGGATATCTTCTCTTGCATGACAAGCAACTTGAACATTACTGACAAGCTCTGAACCATCATTTTTCAGTTTAACAAGTCTCTAAAGAAGATTTACAATAGAATCATTAATAAATTCAAGACATTACAAATATATCAGATAAGGGTGAATGCCAAATCAAAGATTTTTGAAATTTTTATGAGGTTAAGGGGGAAATCAGCCCTTTGCCCCTGTGTTTCTGGCACCCCTTGCTTAGATTGTTTTCATGCATTCTTCAATGGGGTATCATCCTCTCTATTTGGGCAAAACAGCCAAAAGATGGGTTGTGCGTACCTATCTGAAGTGCTGATCACTAACTTTTCAATGGAAGATTTGATAATCAGATGCTGGAAGACATAGAATAAGATAAGGGAAAGTGCTTGTTGAGATGCAATGTACCCTTGTTCCTTATTTCTTTAGGTTAGGTATTCAATTTGTCCCACACGTTTTAACAAGCATTGAAACCCCAACCTCACTGAGCTCTTGGCACCGTGAGCTAGCTGGATAATACCACGTAACCCATTTATCCTAATATGAAACTTGTTTCCAATCCCAATCCTGAACCCGAATCGATCAACTCAGTAGCTGAACTACCAATTCAATTCATACTTGATAACTTTCTTCAATTTGTTTGCTGCTTTTTCTTTGCTCTTGTTCTGTGTTCTTTGGTTCTTTTACAGATACATCTTCTCCAAGAGCTTCTCTGAAATGAATTTTTAACGGATCAGGCTCTAGATATCAGCAGAGATAGGTAGAAATATAGACTAGGTATAGGCTTTAGGTACTTTACTTCTGCTATAAAGAAGTGAAGTAAAAGTTTTAGGCCATTTCATCCAACCTTTTAGCAGCCTCAATGCGCTTCTGAATTCGCAATCTTCGAGCAGCAATACGGTCTTCTTGGCTGTTTGAGTCTACAGACGGTCCTTCATTCTCTACTTTTTGCTCCTCGATGGATGTTTCCATTCTTTGCAACCACTAATTTTTCTTCAACTTTAGCAAAACACCGTCTATAATTTAGGCCCGTTCAACTATCGCTAGGCAACAAATACAGTAATCATTTAATCAAGTACTTCATGTAGCTAGTTACAAGATGCTGCGGGGACACGCTCCTTCGCATTTTCTTAGAAAAACCGCGAAATTGTTTGCGCAAATCGGCCAAACTTCTTCTTGAGCGGTTTCACCCTCGCACCGCAGGCTATTTTTGGTAAATTACAGGGGTATTTCGAAGGTTTTGACAAAGATAAAGGGGAGAAAGGGAAGAAGGGGTGAAAGATGGTCAAGCATCGCAAAAAATTGACCTAAATATACCATACAACAAGAACGAAAGAGAAATTTCAGCAAAAATCAGTCAGGAATGTTCACTTTCTTTAACGCAAAATTTTCCTTGTAGTTGTACAAAATTCTATACATGAAAACACAAAACGTCTTTTGAAAAGACTAATATTTACATTAGTATTGATATTATTTTTAGATACATATCTTGTATAAAATATTTACAGATGCTAAGATAAAAATATAGCAAAAATGCCAAAGACAGATGATAAGTTACATTGATAAGGAGCCGAAAAATGAGCAGCAAAATTTAAACGTTTCTAGATCATGTTCCATGCTAAGATCTAAGATGAGGGGGTTTTCAAGCTCAGTTTTTCAAGATTAATCCAAAAGGACGGCTTTATATATCGTCCGGAAGTCTGCAGGAAAAAGAAGACGCAGAAAAAGGTCCTAAGGAACCGACTATTAGAACAGAAAGCTTAGAAACCTGCCAAACCTACGATAATCGGGGTTCAGCAACAATTAAGCACGACCTACCAAGTCTATCGATTGCAGAATCGGTCCCAATCCAAAACCTCTTTCCAGTTAGTTTTTAAGGCTCTGGCCAAGCGATCAAACATTGTTTGCCAAACATTTGAAACTGACTCAATGTTTTCACGTTTGGCAACGACGCAAAACATTGTTCGCCAAACACTGTTTGCTTTAGCGAAAATGTTTTTGAACTTCTCCAAAACATTGCGAAACAAATTTCGCTGCTTGTCAAGCAATGTTTTTCAACATTACCAAACGTTCAAACATTGCTTGATAACCGAAATTCCAATGCTCTGCAAACAATGTTTGATTGTTGCGTGTTTTAAAGGTTGAACTACTTGTGTGAGAGTTTCAACTTGTAGTCGCACAGAAAGAAATTCAATTCAATATTCTACAGTAGTTTATTGATATCAATTTCAGTCCCAAAATAATTTAGAGAGTTTTCTTCTGATGGTATTTCTGAAAATGACAAAGAATCGAGTTCGTCGGGTGTCCTTCCTCTGAATAAATCATCCACCATCTCCATTGCAGCATCAAATGCATTACTTCGTGTAACACTGCAAGAACCACTCCTGACATAAGCATTATTATTATCATGGTTATAAACATCACTGGCATCCGAAATTGGCGATGAGTAGGCACTGTCAAAAAACATTTCTTTTTTATCGAATTCTGCTCTGATGGATTCTTGACTTGATAACTGGCTATGAATATTAGGAGCCTGAGTTTCATCAAAGCTATACAACCCATTTTTCTGTCCTGAAATATTTCTTTCTACAGAGATATTTTCATTCTGAGTGCTCTGTTCTTTGCTGATGTCAACATTCTTCCCCGAGACCTTAGTCTTTTCACAAAAAGAGCTCTGCCTTCTATTCCGTTTTGAAATGTACGGTTTATAACGACCCAAGGCTAGACTTTGTTCTTCAAGACATTTAGAATCTAAATCATTATCACATTCATAAACAACAGGTTTTGTGCTGACCTTTTTCAACCATTTTTTCATCATATTAGGCCTAGTAGCCATCATTCCACTACTCTTTGTGGCATTATCAAAAGATGAAGACGACGACGATGATGATATAGAGGAGGTTTTTAACGTTAAAGACCCCAAAATCTTTTCGTCATTATATCTATCAGTTCTTGGGTTTGAGCAATCATTTACTTTTTGCCAAACGACAATGTTTGCTTCTTGTTCAGGGAAATTTGGTTCTTTGTATTTGAAGGTACAAACTGGGTTTTCCAAGTCGTTAGCTTTTAGCCATCGCTCATCTAAAATGAAAAGAGAGCATTGTAATCAATGATTATTCTCTGATTAAAGCGGAATCTATAGCCAGATGAAGTCGGAAATCACCAATAGGACAAGTGAAGCTGAATTGGCATTGTGCTTTAAACACCTATCAGCTCACGAGATACAGTGGGTGTGGGCAGATTCCAAAACGCCTTCATAGGGTTACATAGGTATATTATCCCATAAAAGATTTTCCCTAAAGGGCCTTAGCTAGAACTCAACCATTGAGGGGTGTAGCTTATTATTTTGCCGACAAGATGAGCGTTTGTTTATGAAAAGATTTGCGTCACTATGAGACCAGAGAGCCAACAACGTTTCCACTGAGCGAAAGAACTCAACGAAATCGCCGATTAACTCTCTAAGTCATACCACCCAAGGCTCTCCTCTCGTTTGACTTTCATTCGGCTATATTGAGTCTCCTTCAGCACCATATATATTTATATACATTCGTCATGAATGGCGAACACTGGGATAGAGTTTCCTACAAATGACGTTTCCACTGAGCAATAGAGCCAAATCGCTAAGTCACTTTCCACGTCATAGCTACAAACCATGGCTCTTCTCCCGTTTGACTTTTTTGGTGTTGTGGCTATGCTGAGCCTTCTTCAGCACCATTCATATTCCAATATATTTGTCATGAATGGCGAACACTATGAAATGTAATTTAATCTACAATATAAAAAGAAAAAAAATCATGGCACTTACTTTTTAAGTCGAAAGACCAAAGAATGTAGTGACTTCCAGTATATTGTATAATATGAGACACAAAATATTCAACATCGCCTTTATTTCTTTTCCATGGGAAGTAATCTTTCACGAATTTCGACCTTTTGAAACCATCAGTACAGTGAATTACGATAAAATCTGAGGATCTAGAAAATTATACAAATGTTTATAAATGTCAAGTCACGTCAAGAAAAAGCAAAATTATGAAGTGCAAAAATAAAGGAGGCATGCATAAAACTTTGGTTTTTCACTTTGCGCTATATAAAGACGAACTACGAAAAGTTTCTTAGCACTCCAAGACAACCAAAACTTGATGATTCGGAGACACTTTGGAGAGATTCAGAGAACTGTCTTTGCCATAAACCACGCTATTACGCCGTCAATATGTGAATAAAGAGTTAATTCATCGCAGGAAGCGTTTTTAAGCAAGACGCAAGCCCTTAGATTCCCGCGTGAAAATTTCTCATTTCACGCAATTACGCATGAAAAATGGTCCAGTAAAGGCCTCGCCTTATTATAGTAAAATTTACATTGACATTGTTGTACTTGGTACATGGATTTGAATGAATTGAATGGTTCCATACACGGTTTAGCCATATTTCTAATACTTACTCCTCAAAATTGCGAGAAAAAGGGGAAACATTTTCTGACATACTTGAAACTTGTTGCCTGACACTCCTCAGAGTACGAACATGAGAAACAGACCGAAACAATTGAAATGGGCAGTATTTATACCCAGAAACAGGTCGAAAAGCACCAATCAGAAAGTAGCGCTGAGTAGACATTGTGCTGTGATTGCACCAATCAGCCTGCAGGATACAGCAGGAAAACCAATGGGATTAATCGAAGACTTACTTCTCAATAGATATGGTGTTAATTTGATCTGGACATTTGCATTTGAAGCAATCTCTCACAAACCCAATACAGTTTGGCACGTGAAGATCATCTGCACAATTTGGAACTGACAGCAAGCAGGTCTCTTTCCTATTGAGATAAATAAGAGAAAACATTCAATTAAAAAGCAAAGAAATACAACTATACAATTTTGCCAATAAATACTCGTGTCGTGATAAGACTTAGAATTTTCTGCTAGTTTAGTTAAGCATGTTAAAAATTAAACTACGATATAAATCACAAGGTTTGTCAAAGTCTATAATTACTAGCTCTGTAAAGTTGGAATTTTGGTCATCTTATAAGTTGCAACAGTAAAACGTTGCTCTCTATTCAAGTATTTCTTACTGCAGGAGAAAAAAGAAAGGGGGGGGGGGGCAGGGAGCTCAAGCTCCCCCTAACCTCCATAGTTTCCAACTCTGGAAAAATGTAAAGAATGTAATTTGTAGATACTTACTTGCTTTGTTTTAGAAAGCCACATTCTTTACAATGAAAATCATGCTGGTACTGGCAAGCTGTCATTTCAAATAGTTTTGGATCCAGTTTAAAAAGAGATTGTAATGAAAACAGCGGAGAATCAAACTGACCAGGACTCAGAGCCATATCAGGCTGTAACGTCTTCCAAATATCTGTTCTCAGTTTCACCAGTTTATCTCTGACAGAATTGTAGTCACGTTTGATGGAAAATGATTCTTGACATTTTATATATTCGGATACAAACTGCCGCAGTTTGCTGTCTATTGAACTTTCAATTAAGTTTCTTCTTATATGTTGATTTGTTACCAATAATGCAAGTGACGCATTAAGCCAACAGAGATTAGTTTTATCGTTTTGCAATAACGGATACACCTTGGTACATTGTTTATAGCTTGACCATGCTGATGTGCTGTCATCATTGCTTGATACAGTAGAATTAGTTGATGATTTGGTTGTTCTTGTAGAACTAGATAATGCTTTTGTTGTTCTCGTTTTGCGTGGGTTATTCCAAAGTGATGTCTGGTCAATCCCAAATTGTTTTGAACTATCATTAGCTTCATTAAATATGGGTTTAACTGTCTCCATATAATTCTCCAACTCTGAAGAATTCAGTGGAAAGTTGCACTGGAAAAAAGCAAAAAAATGTGAAAAATCTAATTCATGGTTTCCAAGAAGGGGATCAATTAGTTTTTTTTAGTTTAGCAAAATACTTGATAATATGAGCAAAGCCACATTATGTGCAATGAACAAGGGGTATTGAGGGCCATCTCTAGCTCTCTAGCCTGCACATAACAAAATTTACAACAAAGTGGGTGTGGCAGTTAGGACCCACAACTTGATGTTTGCTGAATAACGAGAACTAATAAATTGCTGACCAAGTATTCAAATATGGCAAAAAATACCATTCATCAATTAAATTTCCTCTCAAATTAGGGTGCCACACCCCTTGCATCCCCCACAGTGACATCCCTGGCTGTACCAGTTGACCAAAAGCTTGCATGTGATGCAGCAATGTCATAGAAAATGTTGGTATGGCTTCTGTTATCATACGAAAATGTCAAATTGGACATCATTGCGATGATATCAGCTCTTCCTACAGGAATTGCTTTTATTTGGCTAGAAGTCAGTGGTATTAGGGTTTGCAGATATATTTTGAGAAGACCAGGAAAGCAAAATAGTGAATAGTACATAACTATGAAGGACGACGAAATGTCAACTGGCTTGAGGGATACTTCTTATGGGCATTATGAAGTCAGCTAGAGAAACTATGTAGGTTAAACAAGAACTGATATTACAAATTCTGCTCACCCCGATTATCCTCTTCCAAATGATGGAAAAATCATATCTTTTGAAGTCTTCATTCTCAGACACAGGATAGCGATTTTGGCATTTTTTACTTTTTATTACTTTATACTTATTGATCTATTTAAGACTTAACATTTGAGTGAATATTTTTCAAAAACCCTGGGTAGATACTTAAGTTGCATTACACTGAATCAGTCTAAGGCTAGGCATTTATTTTCAATATTACTGATAGCATTCAGTGTTTAGAGAAGTCGACTACAGTGCTTACGGGGAAACGAAAGGGGTTAGGAGTCCCTTGTCCCCCTTAGGACAGCTGCATTTGGAAACTTGATTTCTGCTAGGCTCAAGGGCATGATTTTTAAGGGTAGAGAGAAAGTTAAAGACAGGGTTATAAGTATTAGTTTTGCTCGAAAAATGTGGTATCATTACAAAGAGGGCTAAATAGAATGTTGATTTTATTAGGGATTTAATGCTTTTTTTATCAATTTCACAGAATTAAACTTTTGCTAACCATTTTAGGCATATATTAAGCCCATAAACCTGTATTATTATGTATAACTAGCAAATTTTAACTGTCTTATCTATTGTATTTATATCCTTAGTTAGTTGATAACAATTACTGGTCTTCCGGACAGAGTGCAGACCATTTTGTCTTTTTCAGACAGATATACCGGGTGAGGCAAGTGAATGATTTCATGTCAGCGTGGCAAAACTGCCATTTTGTGCTGACTTTTATGCCTATGGCATTTTAATGTTACGGATACAGTATAATATTTCACATATAAGCAACTACTTCATGAGATCATCAACCAATTGTTTTGCAAGGTTGCATTATGCAAAAGTTGCATACAAAGGTTGTATATCTGGTATGCAATGGTCGTATGCAATGGTTGCATCATGCAAAGGTTGTATTACTGGTATGCAACAGTTGCATGTAAAGGTTGCATTATGCAACAGTTGCATGCAAAAATTGCATTACCAGTTTGCAACAGTTGCATGCAAAGGGTGCCTTCTGGTGCATCACGCAAGTTTTGAACTTTCCAATTTTTCTTTGCACATGGGAATTGCAAGCAATTTTTATCAGGGTGTTGCATGCACACAGCAATAACCTATTACCATTGTGCAACACACAGGACCAGGGGTGCATATACATTGAGTGGGAGGACTGCTTGCTAACTAACTGATACCAGCATAGTCAACATACATTACACTGCTGTGTCAGGTCTATCTATCTATCTGCTGTGTGCAAAGAAACTCCACTAACTACAACACTGCACCAACATCATCACTCTCACACCATCACATCAGACTTCCGGGATCTTTTAAGATCAGAAATGGCCTAGTAGTTAGTCTAGGTGTACCAAGAGGATTATACATACCCAAAGCAAAGCCGGGCCTAAAAGTAGGCCTAACCCCATCACACTTACCAATTTGTCTGTGCACATCCAAATCCCGCTGTTTAAACTCACCATACTCAACATCATCGCTGAACCACAGTCTTTGCATCTTCTTTCAGTCATAACGATTCACTGATTGGCATAAAGAGCATGATAAACCTGCTTTTTCATCTGTAGAAATACGAACCGGCAAACAACAGTGAACAGAGAACAGTCAAGCTGAAGGCTGAACGTTCTTTCAGCGTGCGCGCGTGCTCACAGAGACTGCGTACGAATGTCTCTAACAAATAACA
>JAADKT020368859.1:0-14505 GCA_011763395.2 Chrysaora chesapeakei
CTTAGGCCCGATTTCATTAAAATACAGCGGATAAGCCGATTGTTAATGTTTTTCCAGAACGATATTAGTGTTGTTTATAAGAAACAACAATCAGTTCCGAATTTCATGTTATTCAAGGAAAATTATGAAACAACAAATGCCAATGTATGTTTTGAGGTACCATGTTGTTTTGAGGTACATATACCTGTATTGCATGTGTAATGCTCAACACCCAATACAGTTTGGCTTGTCCCGCCGACTATCTTAGCTAACATGTCACAAACAGTCAAGGCAATATTATACTTGGTGAGTCCAGCTTCCAAGCGCTTGCAGATCTCACAAGCGACTACGATAATGCATTCACGAAAGTGGCAGCTGTCCATGATGCCGCAAGAGAAACTTCTTCTAAGTTCCAGGCAATGCTTGAGCGGTGCTCTGGATATCCAATACTTTGTTGGTGGTGTTACATCTGAATACAGACAAGCGGGGAAAATTGGTAGACAGAAGCGTAACATTGCATCAACCAACTCAACAGGCTCATAGAGTAGCAAATAGCTGTCGGTAGAAATGCTGGCACATGTGTCTGTCTACTTCATCCAGTTTATTCAACGTATCATCTAGCCATACACAAAGTGAGCTATTGATGAGAAAACGTACTGTAATGTCCACAATTTGGGCTTTCACCGTGATGGACAACAATGGCTCACAGTTTGGATTGCATAACAATTTCTCTCACATTTTCTTTCATCATTAACTTAGTGCCCCTGGAGATCTAGTAAATATGACGGCTTTATTGCTTGTCGACACTTTGAAGACTGTCCTGATTTCATGCGGACCTAATAACAAGTTATAGAAATCATAAGCTCTGGTGGTGTTTCATTGACAACTTGACAATAACCCTTTTGCGCTGAGGCCATACAATCGCATCTGACATTCGACAGAACTTCATCTGCCAAATAGTTGTCTATGTTGTTTTGTATCATGGCAAATCGACCAACTTTCTTTCCGTCTATAACAAGGACATTTAATTTCAAGCCATCCTGCATGGCTTCAACTTTGTCACAAGAGAAACACTTGGTCATCTTTAGCTTGCACAGGTTTCTGCCATGTGAACTATTCATTGCTTCTATATACTTTACAGCAAATGCTTGATATTGTGCTGTCTACCCAAAGCAAAGTGTGGGTCTTCTTGTGCAATCAATTTCAGGGAGTTCATTTGAATTTTCAGGCTGTTATTGCTCTCAGGATTGCAATCCAGCAGAACATGAACAAGTTCCTCGCAGTATTTTGGGTAGGTAAGCATTTAATTGTTTGAACACCAGTAAACTTGTGCCACGCAATGTTCGTGCCATTGCCTGCAAAACAGCATTGAACCAGCAATTGTTTTTGGTATTTGGTAAACCTCTGTAAATGCTTTCAGTGATTTTCTCCAGAGGACTTGTAACTTCCGTCATGTTTTCTGTAGTAGCCATTCCCGGAAATGCTCATTTGAATGGAACATTAAGCCAATAAGAAATCACATCCTTGATGTTGCTAGCTGTGACAACTTTTGATTCGCCATACGTTGCAGTATTTTCAAGCTTGAGCTCAATTGAAAACTGTTCCTTTGCCAAGTTCTCCTTTGCTTTGCCTCTTTGGCTGCGTTTTTGCTGCTTAGCGTTTGTTTGTTCTTTTTTCTACTCTCTTTTCTCCTGTGCTTGTTTCCTCTTAATTTTTTCTCTTATGGGGAAACTTAATATCAAATATACTTGCATCTTCTTCCTTATCGGTAATTTCGGTTCTCTCAGAGCCAATTTCGGCATTTAATTTGATGGGGGTTTTGCCTGTAGGAAGGGCTTGATAACCAACATTTCTCTGTCTATTAGAATGGCCCTTTCGCTTTTTACTCCATGCTTCCGTGACCGTAACTCTTGCTCGTTCTTTTTTTACTGTACGAACATGGTATTGATCCACAAATGTTCTTTGAATGACTACTAAGTCATCATGTACGGAGAAAAAGAAGTTGCCCAGGCATATCCTGCTTCTTGAGTCCAACTGCAACTTATAAAGAATGCCCATTCTTCTCTCTGACCTGCCCATTGTCTTATTGGCCTCTAAGAATAGTCTCAACTGATCTCAAATACCGAAAACAGTCTTGACCATATCTTCCTTTTATTCTTGATATTTTTCACGTTCACCATGCCTGGATAAGTGGTTCAACAGCAATGCTGACCACAGGGGTGCTGTCAGCATGATATGTTTGCAAATATCCTTCACAAATGCTTGTTGGTAAAGAGAATTATTTGACTTGTTTACATCTCTTTTAGAGGAAAATTCTAGCATTGATCTTCTAACATTCTAAAACTCCTTTCTAAATCAGGATGTTTCTGCACTATTAACCATTTCCTCTTCTGTTCCCTCACGATCTCAAACACGCCAAGAGCATCCATAGGTAACTCCACTCCATTTGCCTTCAAAATAATTTTAAATTTGTTGATGCATTCGTGCAGCTGCTTCATATCTGTGTTTAGACAGGGACATTCACTTTGTGTGCAACAGATTCTTGTCAGGAGACCAAACATTTCAGTCATTTCCTGCATTTTTTTTGACATTCATCAAAAGACTACATGCCCATATGAGAATACTTATCGTGTTTTGTCTGGTGTAGCACTTCATGATATATCTTTTAAAGTCTATCATGAAATGAAATTTGCATGTGTGAACGTTCATCTTTTTTTGGTGGAAAGATGTTCCTTTGCCATTTACAATATTCCACGCCCGTTCCAGTCTTTCCCTCTTTGTTGATGACAAGAAGAGCTGCTAGAATCATAACCAGAGAACAGTTGCTGTTGAATGGCACAGGAGAGGATAAATTTTGTGCTCCATAGATCTTTGTTGTCATAGTGACAGAACAATGACAGCCAGTTTTTTACCACTGGTAAGGTGTGTGTGTCTGTTACCATGACTGTTACACCAATTTGTCCCTTTTTGGGTTTTCTTGCTATCATTTCATTATATGATAGCTTCTTGGATGACAACGATGAACATACTTTTACCAGTAGCATCCCAAGAGATGACATCATGGGAAGATATGTCATGGAAAACCCTAATAGATGCCTCATTCCATAACATGACATTTAGGGGTATTATTGAAATAACATTTGGGCATTTTCATCTTTCTTGTACTCTTCAGACTCGACTCTTTCCTTGTTGAATCTTTGTTGTAACCCTTAAGTTTATGTGCAAACTTTAACAGACTGTCCAGCTCTTTGTTATCATGTCTTCCTTTTGTTCTACCCTCGTAGGCGATCTGCCTTAATACCTGTCCAGTTTTCCCAACAATGTTTCTATTTTCTGCTGCTACTGCATGGGCCATCAGATTGCTCATGCCTTCTAATCTTGTCTTGAAAGCTCTAGGTCCAATAGCACAAGCATGCAGATCTGTTTCACTGTGTTTTACGATATTACTGTTGAAAGTGATACGTCCAGAAAAGCATGACTCCAGTTGGATTTTGACATCTTTCACGCTGCTCTCCTTGTGTTTGCAATAACCATATGCCCGAAAGATTGTGCTGCTTCCTTTAACAACACTGCCATGAATGTAATGTCTCTCAAACATAACCAGGCAGTAAGGGTTGTGTTTTTATATAATATCATTGACATGTTTACACTAGCTGCGTCCTTTGAAGTATGTAAATTTCAGATCGCCATTTATCTTCAATCTGAACCAGTTGTGAAGAGTATTTTGAAATCTAATTTCTTTCTCAACTGTATTTTCTAAATAGGTTGCTTGCAGTTTGCAGTGGCTTAAGCTTTCCAGTGTCTTGTGCTTGAGAGCATTCGATACTATGTCTTGAGAATCATTGGATGCCGTATCTATCGAATTGTCTTTAATGCCATTTTCTTTAATGAAATTATCCGAATTGTCTTCTTCTTTATGCTGCGATGCCACATTGCTCTCATTGCAGAACAACTTAGCAAATTCGCTGGGCAAAACTTCTTTTCCTTTCATTTGCTTTAAATTTTCCTCCCTGTGGTCATTAATTGGCAGATGGATAGTTTTGTGTCCTTTCTTTAGAAAGAATACCACCTCATCAGCAGCGCAGGTACTTTTGCCACACTGACCTGTAATGTTCTTGGTCATTTTCACGTCAGTTACAAAGGGTAGTGTCTAGAACGCCACAACTGCCTTAGGTGCACAAAATGCTTTACAATCGGTGCATTTATCGGGACACCCTGTGGTTTCAAAGTTTGCTCATGCGTTTATACCACAGGGAGCTCTACCCAACGCTTTTGGTACAGTGAACAATGCAGTATTTGCTGTCATTTGAGCATTTTTGTGCAGTGACTTCACAAATGTGTGCTGTCCCTGCAGCATGATATGCTGTGTGTTCATAGATTATTGCTGTCGTTAACCCATTTGTTGCAGTGGTTAGACCATTTGATGCTGTGCATTTATCATTATGTGCTCAGATCATTTCATGAGATGCATTTCATTTATCACGATCAGAAAGCTCGATACTGAAAAAATCATGTGTCCCGTCTGGTTTCTTGGATTGCTGTTGTTAGATTTTTCTGCATTCACAATTTTCAATATGGCCGAAACAGCTACAGAAAAACTGAAGAAGCTTGAAGCTTTATTGAACAAGATTGGTCTTGGAACGCTAGCTCAAAAGTTCTGTGACGAGAAGCTAGATTTTGAGACGTTGCTTTCTGTCTCTGACAAAGAGCTAACACGTCTTGGGGTTGTAACAATTGGTGATAAAGTTAGACTCAGGAAACTTTGCAAGCAGGAAACTTCTTCAGCCTCATCAACATGGTCAGAATCATCTACTATATCAGAAACAGCTGTCACACAATTTAGAAGAAGTAACCAAGATGCAGTAAGAGAATGTTCTTTTTTATTTCGTCCAGGAAATAGTAGTAGTGTAGCTCGTTCAACATCAAGGAGAGGAGGGCAAGAAACGAACACAGCCAGACCTAAAAAAATTTCACCTCCGAGGACAATTAAGGTTTTTTTGTTTGTCAAATAAATTTTCTTCGAAAATCCCAACGACATCAGAGAGGGAAATTTTAGAAAATGCTGGACTTGGATTTAAAAAAATTTAGCTAGACATGTCAGACAATGAGGAGGAAGTATTGAAAAAGTTAACTTAATCAGCAACAGAACCAGGTGAGAAAACCACTTAGTCCGTATGAGTTTTTCGAAAAAAACGGTCCTGTGAACTTTTTGTGTTAATTTTACTTTTTATACATCATTCCAAAGGTTTTGACATGCAGATTAAGAATTACGATGTTGCCATGACAAATTCTTTCATATTACTAGTGTGACGTAATGATTACGTCATGACAATTATTGGGATCATGGATTGAGCTACTTGTTCAAGAAAAACAATATTTTCACTTGGTAATACCAAATATATACCAAGATATACCAAATTATATTTATTGACATATACTAGCTCTTATTAATGTGACATCATAGTGACGTCATAACAGAAATTTGATTTTGATAAAATAATGGGTTAAATTGATTGGATAGAATGCCAAGCCCTATATTTTGTGTTTCTGAAATTATTGCAAACTATTTACGGTAGCAGAAAACATTTTTATATTGCTGAGAATAAGCCAATGGACAATGACGTCATCGATCGGAATGACAGATTCAGATTTCTTGACTTTTCTTCAATATATACAGCTTGACGACTTGTGCAGTGCATTCATTCATGGATAGACACAAGAATAAAAAACTTTTGTTACATTAGAGAGATCTTGATCTCAACTTCAGCTCTTTGGTTAGTTCAGGCAAATAACAAACAAATGGATCTTATCTCATGTCATTTCATTTTATTTTTGATTATTTAGGCAAGGTAGCCCGTCAATCCATCAGGATTGCTTTTTAGGGGGCCGTGAAATATATGGATAAGTATGTTCTTTGTCTCGGAGAACTGCATGCTGTATGTGCGCATTTGCAAAATTCTCACAAGCGCATTACAAAAGGCATTTAATATTGACAACACGAAAAAGTCCAGGAAAGTGTAAGTGAAATGTCTGACTACCTCAAGAAAGCAAATCTTTGTCAAATTATGCGTACCTTTGAAGAACAGCGGAAAGGAAAACAAAGTAACAGTAAAAACATTTGCCATTTTTTTAAAGAATTAAAAAAGGTATATTTATTGATAAAAAGTATGATAATAATATGCAAAAGCTTTTTGGAATATGTCCATCTTCAGTGCTCTATACAAGCAAAATGAGAAAACGTCAAGTTTAAACTTATTTGCAAGTGTAAAAGGAAAACAATCTAAAACAATTAAAACGTTGTTAAAATGCTAATTTTGTATACATTTGCTCATGTTACTCCGTATCTGAATAGAATTAATTGGCTTGAGTCCATTTGGTCATTCAATGTGGGCATCTTTAGAGCTATTAAAGCAGTTTCTAAATTTTTGCGTTTTTGTCTATTTTCAGGGGCACCCATGATCACTTTCCAATAGAATTTATGATTTGGGAACTGATTTAGATGCTTGGCTGGTTCAGAGTCCTTTGTCGGATTTTCATGCTCATTCCATCTTGTTTTTACATTTCTCTTTGTTTCACCAATATAATTTTCTTTGCATGAACAAACACCTTCATAGATCTTACAAGCAGGGTAAGGGTTCTTTTCCTTCAAGGGAAAAAGCTGTTTAACAAAGTACTAAAACAAAGTACTTCAATTTCTTTTACATATATTTGTAAGGTTGAAGTCATTTGTTTATGCATTGCGAGCTAGATTGGGTAAATAGAAACAGGCACTTTAACATCACAACAGCATGTATTTCATATGGAAAATGCTGATTTGGTAGATGGGCTTCCCACAGCACCAGATTTGCACATAACATCAGATTTACCCACATCAGCAGAGTTATCCGCAGCAACAGAAATAAAGACAGGAATTGAATTACACACAGTATTAGAGTTACCTGTAGTAACGGAATGGGAGAAAAGTCTAGAAAACAAAATCAGAGATGTTGCAAGAGCACTCAAGGATCAAGAGTTGGATCAAAACCCAGTTGAAATTCTTACAGCAATGCAGAAGAAGCTGGTATCAGGTAGAAAGCTAGAAATGGAGAATGTTACTGAAGATTGCAGTGTTGGCCAAACTAATTTTATAATGGTGGACAGGAACAATGCACTTGAAACTGGCTTTGATGAAAAAATGGCACTGAACAACAAATTTATCACACTGGAAGATCAGTTTTATAATGAGGTAAATAAGATATAACCAGTTGTTTTGTAGCACTTATTGAGGTTGGTGTATCCTATCCATGGCTCTGAAAACTGTTTTATTTTAATTTCTGCCTTTTTTATAGCAAGCTAAAGACTATGGTGGTCCCAGAAAAGAGCTCTTCTTGATGATGATGAGAGAGATCAATGAAAAAATGTTTTAAAATTGTCGTCAGCCAGCATTCCGTGATGAGTACAGAAAAATTTGCATTTCGTTTAGTATGCTTTGTTTGATTCTAAATTGGAAATAAAGGTTCCGATTAGCCATGTTTAAAGAATGTGATCATGTCTATGAGGCAATAAACAGAAAAGAATTGTCACCAATTACTGCTTTGTTGTTACATGTTCAGCTCTGATCCAAGCTTTATTTCCTATTTCCCCTCTCTTGTCCCCAACTCCCACTTAATCCAGCTCAACCCCTTCAGCAACAAATATTTATATCTGGAACTGCTTCAAATTATGACTATGACAATAGGACTCCAATATCAGAGTTGAGGAAAGGAATGAAGAAATGAGAACTGTTCGGGTGAAATAGTGCTCTTTTTAACCTTCCATTTTACTTTGAATTTTGTGCAAATTCATAACATATGCTATGTGATTGTGGATGAGGTCCCCACCCTATCTTTTTCAGCGCATCAAACTGTGTAGGTTTAGGTTTGTGTAGATGCACGATTCGACCAAAATTTTCCTCTAACAGCCCTCACTGTTAGCATGTTCTAAATGTGAATGAACATAATTCAATCATGAGACGAAAAGACAGATTGCATATAGCTGCACCATATATACATTGAGTAGCATAAGAAAATTTTGTAACAGTTCCAAGGGAACCCCTTTGTTACTGAATGGAGTTAATTCCCTCCGCGACAGCCGTCATTAATTATTGTTCCCACCATGCAAAACTTGATGTGGCACCAGTAAACTCGACTTAGTAGCCACATAATCTCTACCGCAAAGTTGACTCATCCTGAGTATCAACAACTGTCTTATCTGGCAAGATTGACTCTAAAACAACAGCCCTTTCTTGGAAAGTTGGATTTGGAGGAATCAAAGTTCCTATCCATATTTAATAAATGCTTCAAGGTTGTACTTAAAAAAACTTCGGTTCCATGGAACCTGGAAGGGCAACACCTAAACTAAACTTTGTTAAAAAAGATAAACTTTGTTTGGTGTTTGTTGCCCCATCAGAGACTTAGGGAGAGAGCGTGTTTTTCACTTACCATGATGTCATTTAACTCAATTTAGTGGAAAAAGTTTTGAGGCTGGACTTTGAAACATTTTGTCCCACCTTTTTCATATCAAATATGGAATCTACAAGTGTTCAACTATTAAATAGACTTTGTTTAGTGTTTGTGGCCCCATCAGAGACTAAAGGAGGGAGCATGTTTCTACAACATTACCTCATTCAGCTCAATTGAGTGCCTTGCAAAAAGCATTGAGGCTGGACATCAAAACATGTTGTCCCACCTTTTTCATGTCCAATATGGAATCTAGAAGTGTTAAATTATTAAATAAACTGTGTTTGGTGTTTGTGGTCCCATCAAAGACTTAAGCCCGCCGCACACGGAGAGGAAAGTGCTCAGCAAAGTGGCATGAATGTCATTTTGCTCAGGAAGATTCTCGCCGTGTGCGGATGATTTTCGCTGAGGAAATACTCATTTGTGTAGCTGAGAAAAATATCTATCGTGTTTGATATTTTCTGCCATGCGTGCCAAAATTCTCACTGTCTGCGGTGTCATTGAGAATTCTGCTCACTGCCTTGAGTGCTCACGTGCTCGTGTTGCCATGGTATCGACCACAGGTCAAAACAAGATGGCGACTCAAAGTTTAGTCAAAGATGTTGTTAACGAGGAAAAACTCATTGATTTGTGGCCTGACTACCCATGTATGTACGATGTGAGGTCACCAGAATTGAAAAATAGAGACAAAAGGGAGAAGGCTGTTACCGAAATGGCTCAGAAGCTGGAACAAACAGGTATGTAAAAGTCAGAAACTTTTAACATGTTTTTTCACTAAAATAGCAGCAGAACTTAAGCCTTACTTAGGCCCTGGTATAACCATCATCTACCTACGGTGATTGCTTAAAATCGGTTTGATGAGCACTTTTGATTGAAACGTAAAAGAATATAATATTTTGCAAACATTCTTTAGATACAGTTAATATGCTGTATTAAAATGAAAAATGAAAAGATACAGAATTATGAAGATAGTCCTCGGCAATAATGGATGCAAAGATACCATTTCTTTTTAGGACTAGGGGTAAACTGGGTTCTCATATTACCACAGATGATTAAAAAAGCATCCATCGAAAAATAAAAGGCCGGGGTTTTTTCAACCAAAATTAAACAACCCTGCATCCAAAAATGATATCCATAAATAAGTCAGAAATTTCATTTTGTCTTCAAGCCACAAATTTTTCTTTTTTAAGGGGACTGGATAAGGATGAAACTGAGAACTTTGAGAAATGCGTACACAAAATTGAAAAAAGCCCCAAGCAGTGGAAGTGCACGGAAGACAGCAGGGAAGAGGGCGACATGGCTCCTTGAAAAACTTCAGTTCCTGGCTCCACATGTGGCAACAAGAAACTCAATTTCTAACATTGATGTGGTAAGTAAATTCACAATTGTGATCAAAAATTGAAAAGTCTTTAAAATATTTAGAATGGCCATAAAGCAAAAATAACAAGTTTTCATAATGTGCAGTGTCTATGTCATACATTTCCTATACAGAAAAAGTTTTTGATATATTATTTGTTCAGCAAAAATGTTCAGATCATGTGCTCTTGCCATGGCACCTTTCCCTGATCAGACATAAAAAAATTAGTGAGATGAAGACGTTGTTCTTTTGCTATTTGCGATGGATTCCTATCAGAACTTGGAGCCAAATCAGTTAAGGATGGATCATTTCTCCAAACTCCAGCGTTAAGTTGGTGATTCTCAAGGTCTTCAACATCACAGACACTAGTATACCACATTTTGTTTTTTTCCACCATATAATTGTGGAGGCAGGATGCAGCCAAAATTATATGAGACACTGTATCTGGGCCAAGATTGATAGGGCCAAGGAAAACCCGAAAGCGATTTGCCAGTATGCCAAAAGCATTCTCTGAAACTCTTCTAGCTCGTGACAAACGGTAGTTGAAAACCCTTTTGCATGTGTCAAGATGTCTGTGTGGGTAAGGCTTTAGTAAGTGCTCACTCATTGGAAAAGCATCATCACCCACTATATGATAGGATACTTTTGTTTGGCTGTTGGGCATAATGATGACAGGTTCAGGCAAGTTCAGAGAACCATTGAATAAGGCTCGCTTTAGTGTTGAGTCATTGAAAACGCCAGCATCCCCTGCACGTCCTGCAGCCCCAACATCCACATAAATGAACTTATAATTTGCATCAACCAATGCCATGAGCAATACACTGAAGAAATGCTTATAATTGAAGAACTCAGAGCCACTGTTGTCAGGTTGCTGTACAGCAATGTGTTTGCCATCAATTGCCCCTATGCAGCATGGGTAGTTCCACTTTTGTTGGAATTCCTGAGCTGTTTTCTGCCACTCTTCTGTTGTTGATGGAATCTACAAAAGAAAGAACTTTTAAGGTGTGTTTTATCTTATTTTTTTCAGCCACCATCACTGAATACTTCTGACACCAGCATAATAGACAATGAAGATGAAAATTTGGATGATGAGGTAGAATCCCTTATACAGATGAAAGACACCCCAGAGCCAAGTGAGGCATCGACCTCTTCAGTAACACCAAAAACTTCCGCCAGGGGATCATCTGGTAAAAGACAGCATGAAGAGGACAAACTTATACAAAGTCTTACACAATCAATTTCCAGCAAATTAAGTAAGAAAAGTGAGGGGAGCAAACAAAATCCAACCACCACATTTTCTAACTATATTGCATCTCAATTGTCTGAGCTAGATGCAAAGACTAGAGCTGTAGCTCAGCATAAGATAAATGAAATTTTATTTCAAGCCCAGATGGGCACTTTGATGGAAAATGAAGCAAGACGATTCCCCCCGCAACAGTACATGACTCATCAGTATGAGACAAGGCCCTGGAATTCGCAAAACCCATCTCAGTCTATGGGATTGCCACAAGGCTATCAGCATCAGGAAAATGACTGGGCCCCACCAAAATCACAACAACCTGACGGAGTGGCCCAACCCAGAATGCACCTGATGTCACTAACTCAAGGAGACTTCTCCAATGACGCTAATGATTATTCAACAAGACTTACATCTTTGTAATAATGAGATAGATGTGACTGTTTTCTATGAACTCTTGATTGACTTATATTATATCAATTATATTATTGTTCACAAAAAGGTCATATTTTAGGAGAAAACATACTTTTAGATATTGATCCTTCATAACTTTGTGTAGTGCCTCACAAGTTTCTTTGATGATGCCCGAAACAGTTCGCTCTCCTAATCTGTATTGAAATGCCAAGCTTCTAAAGCTCTCCCCTGAAATCAAGAAGACATCACATTGCAAATAATTGGGAAATTTATTGTTTAAAAGCAATTTATTATCAACAAATTGTTCTACAGTACTTTGTTTAGCTTAAGATACTTCATATCCAGATAAAAAGTTGACAAGCCTTTGCTGAGGGGCAGCCCTCTTCATTTATGGTGACTAAATTGTAATTGGTCAATCAGTAACTAGCTTGCGTGCAGATTTTACTTTTCAGCTGCGGAGGGCCAACAGCAAAATCAATAATATCAGAAATTTAAATTTTTCTGAAGCCAATGACTGAGGGTCTACTGGGGTAAAAAGGGGAAGCTTGGGGTAAATGGGTAGGGTGAAAAATCTAGATAAATTTTGCCAAAATCTTTGTTCGGGGTTTTCCTCTACCTAGAACTGCTCTAACTACCCCCCTTGGCATAATGAATGTTGATTTTTCAGTTCCGGGTCTACTATTTTCCAGCAATCAACACTACCCATTTTACCCCAGCCTACCCATTTTACCCCAGTAGACCCTTATGCGTTGTAGCCCAATGTTGTAGCCTTGCACACATTAACATCACAAGAATGCTTAAGAACTCTTGAGAATTTTTAAGAAGCATTTATATTATTTAAGAATTCTTGAGCCATATGAAAGACTGTAAATTTATCTCGACCAGAATTCTTAAGAAACTGAAAATATTCTCAAGAAATCTTATGAATTCTTGAGAATTCTAGGTAGGAAAACCATGTTAATGTGCGCAAGGCCTGCAATGTAAGTTTTCGGGGATATGCAATCTTTGGTACGATAGTTGGTAGTTTGTTGTGAATTTAATCTTTGTAAGGTTTAAGAATAAATATTTGGAAGCTGATTTTGATGAAGAAGTATGGAGAAACTGGGTAGAAATAGTAGGCCTAAGGCCTAGCCACATTGTTATACTAGATTGTTATATACCTGGCTGAGAATAAGGAGCCCTGTTAACAAAAAGATTGTAGAATACTTACCGGTTGCAAGGAAGCGAAGGGTAACAGAGAGCCTCTCAGAGGGACTTATTGATGGCCTCATTACGCTATCTTCTTTGGTTATCAGATTACCAACAAGTTCAAGAACTTCGCGAAACGCATCTCGATCAAGCCTGTGGTACTGGCGAAAGCCCTCCACATCTTCCACATCTAGTTCACAGATAAGCCCAGCATATGCACCCAACGCATTCCTCCGGAGAATCCAATTTCTCGCCCATACTTTTCTCTTTCTTGCTTGTCTCCTTTGTCGCCTTCTTCGAACTAAAAGTGCCAAGAGGAGCACTTCTTCTTCGAAATCTTCTTCCGATGTAGAATCCGCCATATTTATCTATCCGCCATATTTGTGATTGTTTTGACCTGTGGTCGATACCATGGCAACACGAGCACGTGAGCACTCAAGGCAGTGAGCAGAATTCTCAATGACACCGCAGACAGTGAGAATTTTGGCACGCATGGCAGAAAATATCAAACACGATAGATATTTTTCTCAGCTACACAAATGAGTATTTCCTCAGCGAAAATCATCCGCACACGGCGAGAATCTTCCTGAGCAAAATGACATTCATGCCACTTTGCTGAGCACTTTCCTCTGCGTGTGCGGCGGGCTTTAGTGAGGGAGCACGTTTTTACACTTACTTTGACACCATTCAACTCATTTGAGTGTCTTGCAAAAAGCATTGAGGCTGGACATTAAAACATTTTGTCTAACCTTTTTTATGTCAAATATGGAATCTAGAAGTGTTAAACTATCAAATAAACTTGGCTTGGTGTTTGTAGCCTCAAAAGAGACTCAGGGAAGGAGCGCTTTTTTCACTTACCATGATGTCATTGAATTCAATTTAGTGCATTGTAAATAGCTTTGACGCTGTGCATTGAAACATTTTGTTGCACCTTTTTCATATCAAATATGGAATCTAGAAGTGTTATGTCCTAATGATCTGATGTTTGATGATGCTGTATAAATACAACCATTAATCTTCAGCAAAAACCGCTTCAAGTTCTTCAACATCCCTTCATGAAATTGAAACGTCAGAAACGCCAACTCTTTCACCTACTATTACTAATAATGTTAATAAAAATGTTGAGAAGAAGAAGCTGGAACTGTAATGGGTGGAGAAGCTCCTGATGCTACTACTGAGTCTATCGAAAATCAAGATGAGACAAAAGTAAATGCTTGGCTTAATCTCTTGGAAAATATACCACTGATGTAGCAAATTTTTGGAAAGTTTCAATCACCCCAGAAATCCAGGCAGAAATTGCTAAGTATGGTACAAGCCAGCCACGTGCCAGGGATATTGTGGCAGAAACGAACAAGCAAAAATTCCAGACTTTGTGGTAAACAAAGAATTACAACCACCCTGACTGGCTTGTATATTCAATCAAAGAAAATAAAATGTTCTGTTTTTGCTGCTGGCTATTTCCATGTAAAGGAGAGAAAGGGTTCATGAATAACTGGGGAGAGGTTGGTCTTTCTAATTTCAAGAAAGGGCTTGAGAAAATATGCTTGCATGAAGAATCGTCATTGCATATTGCTAGATTAGCAAAATGGAAGTCATTCCAGCATCATCATTCACGCGGAAAAACTATTGACTCAGCATTTCAACAGCAGCTTGAAAGCGAAAGAGAAAAAACTTTCAAGATTCTTGACTGTATTTTTTCAGCAACATTGTTCTTGGCACTACAAGGAATAGCTTTCAGGGGTCACCGTTTTGAGAGTCAAGACGGCTGGTAAGAAAGTTTTGAGAATAGCGGAAATTACTTGGAACTGTTGAAGCTTATGGTGAGACAGGATCCTCTATTGGAAGCCCATTTA